>LT598447.1:2094262-2350748 GCA_900074755.1 Lachancea nothofagi CBS 11611
GTGAATGTAAAAAAGATCCAAATACTCGAGACCCATATCCGAAAGGGTTTTCTTCAATGCAGATTTCACGTTTTTTGGATCGTGGTAGGAATTCCACAACTTGGACACCACAAACAAGTCCTTTCTTGCCACGATGCCGTCGTCAATGGCCTTACGGATTCCCTCACCGACTTGTTTCTCGTTGCCATAGTCTTGAGCTCCATCGAAGAGTCGGTACCCAAGCTTGATGGCTTCATAGACCTGGGAAGCGCATACTTCGTTGGGGATTTTCCAGCAGCCAAGCCCTACTAGAGGCATGTCTAAGCCATTGTTTAGTTTAACGGTCTCAGAAACCATTGTTGAATGATAAATGTCGTCTAAGGCTACTTATTTTGATTGTAGTTGGTGATTACTTGAGGCGAGACAGTGGTTATGGCCCCTTTATATAAAAACTGATTTTACAACAAAGTTGGAAAGTTCGAGAAAAAGGTCGATTCTGGCAAGACAAGGGATCGCATGTCTTGGTGCTTTTTTAGGGTTTCTTATATCAATTAAGTAGGATACAAAACAAGTCATAGAGATTGCGATAAAACCTCTTGTTCGTTGTCTATGGTCGTATCAGTGTGAATTATCTAACTGAAGCAGGGGTGCAATTTCATCATTGGAAGTGCTACCAGTGTTCAATTGGCCCTCAAGCTCTCTGAGGTGCATGTCTTCAGCATACAAGACATAATGTTGATAAAAGTAGATTAGATCAAACACCACAGTCCCTGCGCTACCAACAATAAAAGGCATTTCACTCATTGTGAATGCCCACTTGTCCGGACATTCAAGAAAGCCACAGCTAGTGAATATGCTAACATTGTAGGTTATGTTGGCCAGCAACATATTGAAAAACAAAAATGGCGAAAGACCGTCGGTTGACTTTCGACGGTAGTTTTTTAATAGTTGCGGGATTCTGGCACCAACATAGCATGATGCCCCAGCCCATGACAGGATGACCCCTGCATTCATGCCAATCGTGGATTCAATTTTGATGTCCGATGTTAATCCCAATGGCGAGCCGCGGGCTCCTGTTATGAAAAAGAGAAGACCCGCAAACCACGATCTCTGATTTAAGCTCGTGACATCGGAGCCCCTGCTTCTAACTATAGCCATCCGTTCCTCAGTGTTTATCTGTTCATGGCCTGGCGTCGCCAATTTATTGTCATGAAGCACCCCGTAGTAAAAGTATTGGCCACAGACGAAAAGATCGTTGGCCAAGAAATATAGCGCTAGAACAATCTGGAATTTCAGTTGGTTGGTCATGAGTGCTCCTGCAAGCATTGTGATGTCTCCTACCAGCCAAGCTAGAAGAAAAAGTGGTGAAAGACCCTCGACCGTCTTATCCACATAGGTTTCTAGGACTTGCGGAATCTGCGCGATGAGCGAAGCTACAAATGACACAGAGCCCGTTATAGTAGAGACGTGATGGAGAACACTATATGGGCACGTTGACATTATGCCTTTGCTCGCGCTTTTTCAGTTTTTCCAGTAATACAAGTGATACATTTTTCTTATATATTAAAAATCTTTTGAATGAATTAACGCTAGCGCTTAGTCAAAACTTCTTATAATAATACCGCCATTTTTTCAAAAAGACTTCGTGAACCGAGAGATCGTCCAGCAATTGGTCCATGGAGCACGGTATACGGTAGTCTTGATCTCGTAGGTCTCCCAATGATTGCAAGTTGTTGAATCCGAAATGATAGTTCAGCAAAACGTTCAACATAAGCGCTGCGAGCACTTTGTAGTTAACGATGACGTGCTGCGACTTGTAGGCATCCCATGTCTTGTTCATAGTTTTTTCGCGGAGCACAGGAGAATTCTTGTAGCACTGACTATTATGAACAACAATAACATCCATACACCACATGAACATGCTATGCTCCATTCGCTGCAAAATGTTCCACCAAGTTGTAATGTTAAGGCATCCGGAATTGAACTCGCTCTCATATTCAGCGTTCTTGCACACATAATGTGCCACGACCCCTCTGGGACTCACAACGCGGGAGTCAAACTTTTCCTTGGTGGTGTCATTGAAGCAAGTCAGCTGAATTAGATTGACCATATCCCAGATTTGTTCCTGTTGAGGTTCCTCGCAATCAATGAGAAAATGATAAAATAAGAGTTCATCACCTGGCAACAAACCTTGACTTGAGATTGACTTAAGCTTTAGAAGCAACACCAAATCTTCTTGATGCTGTAATGGGTTGGTAGAAGGTATTTTTGCCACTAGTTTTTCTATTTCAGTTAGTTTCCCGTGTGGGAAATGCATCTTATTCAACACGTTCGACAGTTTTTGAAAGGATTCGATATACTGCTCACTTATCATTTTTGCTTCGCTTTGTAACAAAGTGTCATAAACTTGGGGACGAATGTCTGCCATGAGTTGGGTTTCCCACACAATTTTTTTAAGGTCATGCAATGAAGATTGTCTTGTTAATCCTCGATCAATGAGAAGCACGTACTTCTGCCGATTTGTTTCGTCACGAATCGAACATTCGTCGCGTTCGCGACTTCGATCGAGTTGATCTAAAGAAGCCATACTCATAGTCTTGTTTATTTTCTCTTCATGGCTCTTTCGTTCATACTCTCCCTTCGGTGGTAACCAGGTAGGTCGTGATGGACTACAGATTTGGACCTTATCTTCGGAAACTAGCCTCAAATCTTCCATACCTTCTTCGCTGGCAGTTTTGAATTGCAATGGCAAGACCTCCATCGAATTAGTACGCTCCCAAAGCTTGCTCTTCGAAAACTTATTCGAAGAGTGTTGATAGACTGAAGAAAGATTATCTGAAGTTTGTTGGAAACTTTGAAAGTCCGAGCAGCCGCCAAGGCCCGCTATTGGTAATGGTGGCATTTCATTATAGTCAAGATACTGTGCTGTCGTTTCAGAAAGTCCTGAATTTTGTGAAGATGACCGTGAAAATCCTATTGAACTTTTAGATCGGTTTTTCTTTTGTGGGGGTTTCAAAGACATCAAAAATGAATTCGTGCTATTCGAGGCAACTGGTATGTTCCAAATGAAGTTATTGCCAATTTCTGCATCTTCAGCATATGGGCTTGATGGTAAAGTTTCTTGTTCGTCGTAATATTTCTCCTTCTGTTTGATGGAGTTTTGTAATGCAGTCTTGTTTTGTTCCTTTCTCATACGATATCGTTGAGAAGGCGTTAGCACCTGATGCTGCGCAGATTGCTGTTGATGAACTGGCTGCTGCTGGGCTAGCGCAGATGTAGATTTCGAATAAAGTTTAGTAGGTGCCGAATTTCGATTGAAGTTATTTTTCAAAGGTGACGGATTGCTCGCGGTAAAAGAGGATTGCGAACGTGCCAAAGAGCTGTTGGTGAACACGTATCTGGTTTTGGTCTGTTGCTGCTTTGGCTGCTGTTGCGGCAGATGAGAGGGAAGGTTTTGTTGTGTGGAGGCAGAATACTCTGAACCCACGACGGAAGTTAAATCAATTGTAGATTCACCGTCAGTTTCCGCAAATGAAGCCTCATCACCGACACGTTTTACGTTGTCAGTGGATAGCTCGTCTATAATAGATGAACCCCTAGAGCTGTCATTGGAAGACCAGGCAGTAGAGCTGGCATTAGAAGAGAAAAGATTAGAGTTTTGAGTAAGAATTGAATCATTCGACAACGGACGTTCATGATTGGAGACGAGCTTTTTGCGCGACGGCGGCTGAGACATGGTATGCTGTTGTTGCTGTTGTTGATGCTCTTGAGCCAGATTTTGCAATAGATTGTCGCTAGGGCGGCGTGCAATTCCCAGGCCGATAGTCTTGCTGCTGCTGTCACTGCCACTGGTACTACCGAAAACATTGCTAGGTTCCGGATAAGCGCCGGACTTTCCACGCAGTTTGCGGACTTGTTGCCTCTCAGCTATTCTTGCCGGTCCTGAGCTTCCACTGACTCCTGCTTCTTCTTGCAGAGTTTCTAGAGAAGTGTTTGGCGCGGTTGAGCTCATTGTATCAGGGGAGTCTCTCGGGATTTCAAATGAATCAAATGTTTAGTTAATAATAGAAGCGAGT
This sequence comes from Lachancea nothofagi CBS 11611, assembly GCA_900074755.1. NCBI lineage: Eukaryota > Fungi > Ascomycota > Saccharomycetes > Saccharomycetales > Saccharomycetaceae > Lachancea > Lachancea nothofagi. Next base: position 2,098,318 of record LT598447.1, read on the forward strand.
GTATAATGAGATCCCAATGATTCTTTACAAAGCGTGTTCCAGCAGTCCTCTTTGTGAATTCTTAACTATTCTGAAGGTGTAGTTCTAGTTCCAGCAATCTTCTCTTATTTCTTTGGCCTCGTGAAGTTCGTATACTCAAAATGTAAGTTCTTATGTGGATATTAATTCTTTTGTTGATTACTCGGCGAAATGTATAGAAATGCAAGAATGAACGGTCACGTATATGGCGATATGAGTTTCGAGCAAAGAATACATAACATCTATTGCTCATTAACATTATTCTTACCTGGCGACATATGATAAGCCCACTCGCTAGACGGTCGCCACATTTTCAATTAATGAACAACTTGTTTCAGCTTTTCTTGAATACTTATGAGAGAAATCCTAAAAGTTTTATTATTTTACTACGTAGCAGCGTCACCAGAGAGCATGCGACTATCAGAAGTCTAAATAATGCACAGGGTTTTTTTTATAAAGCTCTAAAATAATCGCGTTCGAAATTCATTGGTGACTAACCTTTCAAGATGGTATTATGATGGTACAAATTGTGACTATATGGAGAACAACTGTACAAAACGTCTCGGAGATATTTGTGGAGGTGAGGTCAAACCTATCATCAAAAACCTTTCTATAATTTTTAAGGTTGGTCGGTTATCAATCAAAGACGTTTTCAAAACCCTAAAATTAATGCTTTCCTCAGAATCCCGCGGATCAATGCTTCCTATTCTTAGCAGTTTTAAGATGAAGAACACTTGAAGAGCCAAACAAAGCTTGAAATTTCTAGAAGTAGACCTTTCTTTGACTGAAAGTATGCTGTGTTAAATATATTGACATTTGCTTGGCTAAAAATATAATTTCACTTGGCGTCAATGAGAGGAAGGACGTTGCTGCGTTGCCATTCCTCATGAAAGTTTGAATCAGAACCAGAGGCAAGTGAGAGAGATCAAACGTAAACCAGAAGTATCAAGATTTGAATTTTAGGCCCAGCATATAGCCGGCAAGTAGGCGTAACTATTACTATCGGACATTACAAGTGCCAGTCTTGACCGAAAACTAAAAAAAACGATAGATGTTCCTTGAACGAAACAAATTCACCTTAGCCTTGCTTAGACTTTTGAGTAACGTCTTCTTTCTGAACGTTCATAGTTAACGAACAAATCTGGAAATATACTGGCTTAAAACAATATTAAAGGTACCTACCTCGGTAAAACATTCCGATGATGCGAACAACTAATAAACGATTTGTGAAACGGTTGACAGAGCCATTGGCAATTTGGTTATAGTGTCAAAGTAACGATATTAAGCTTTGTTGTAGCCAATACGCATTTGGCTCGGCACTAAAGCTGCAATCTGATTTTATATGCTTTTCGATCTTAGAAAGGTCATGTAAGTTGTGTTCATTCGTTCTCCTGGTTCGCTGAGAGAAGATTGTGTGCAACGCCTGGTCGAAATGTTCCCTAAATAGTAGCTTTGGCTGAGCTGCCTAAACATATGGCAATCACACACTTGGCACCCAAGCTTCCACTGTTACTTAGCGCTGCTAGTTTTCAAACGCAGAGCTTATGCAAAGGCCGATACCGGATAATTATTTGCCAGCCTCAACATTTGTCTGACAATGCTTTACTGCTCTAATATTTGAACAATCCGGGCCCCTTAGCAACATGTATTTTTTGTTAGAATTTGTAAGCTGGCTTTAACTGCTGTTCTCTGTTTTGTTGAGCATGAATTGTTCCATTATCGGTGTTGCGTCCATAAATTCGTGTCTGCATCATATGTTATCTCACGACAACCGCTTAATACTTTATCGCTAAGGTCCGTCGTTCTTGCTCAAGGCTTCCTTCAGTGCATATTCCATTGCGGGGAAACCATCCTCGACCGTTTTGAGCAAAGAGTCCAGCTCTCGCAAAACCAAAAATTTTCGATCATGATTATGCTCACTGCCATCGTCAGCGGTTACGGAATCGTCAGGATAGTCTATGAACATGTCCATTTGCAGGTACTTCGGAGGTTTTTCCATTACTGGCACAGTACTAGCTGTAATAGTTGCCGATCCCGTCGAACTTGTAGGCGCTACGTTGGGAGCCGAAGGATTGGCATGTGTTGATGTGCCATTATTCATATTAGGAGGAGTCGAGTTGATGGAATTTGATCCCACAGCAACTGAGCTTTGAGAAACGGAGCCAATATCTTGAGATATGCTATTATTACGACTACTAGCGCTCGCGCTAGTACTAGTACTCACTTTCCTTTTCAGTTGGTCGATATGTTTTTCAACAACAGGGGTCATGGCCACTGGTAGCGTAGAGCTCGTATTGAAACCAAACTGGTTGATGTTGGCATCTTCAGGGTTTGAGGTAAGCGTGTTAGAATTATCGAGCAGACTGTTAGGTACAATAGAAGTCGGTGAGGGCATTTGAAGTATTAGATTTGGATTTTGTCGCTTGAAGTCCCGATTGATCCGGGTCCGCCCGGAATTATTGTCGTCTCCATTTAACGGTTTCAACAGAATTTCAGACTTATCATTTATGACTGGTTTCATTGCTAGCGGAATCGAGCTGTTAGAAGGAGTTACAGGATTAGACTTGTCTGGAGATCCGTTGGGCATTTTTAGCGGAGATACACTTCTGGTACTCGACTTATTGACGTTGCTCGTAGAAGCGGGGGTCAAATGTCTTTGTTTGTCTTCGTGCATTACTTTCATAGCGACGGCAGAAGAATCATTGCGCCCAACGCCGCCGCCCGTAACCGTCGGTCTTCTTTGAAGGAGTGATGCAGGTTTATTGTTCGGGACAGAAACCGTCGAAGATCTCGGCTTCGTAAGACTCCCTTCCTGGCGAGATGGCAATTCTTCGGGAATTTCAATTTCGATAGGAGTGGGCAATGCAGTAGAGCTTTGAGGACCCATTATTACAGGCTGACTAAAGTTCGTCTGCAGCATTGGCAATGCAGGCGTGCTTTGACTATGATAAACTGGATTTTTAAATGCATCAGTATGTGGATTGCGATCACCTAAAGGCGTTGATATTCTGGCAGCTTCGTCTTGAGATTTATTAGGCATAGTAGGTACAGTTCTTGAGTAATCCGCATCAGTTGCAGCATCTTCGTTGTCTTCGAATAATTGTAACAACGCCTTGGAGGCCTTAGTCTCAGATTTTTTGCTTGTGTTAGCCCAGCTTTGCTTACTTTGCTTACTCTGATAATTTGTATTAGTGTTTTGGTAAGTGGTGCTATTGTTGTTGTTAGTAGCTTGCAGGGTATAATTGTTCGTTGTCACATTGGAGGATCCTTTGCCCATCGTGGTATTCAGATAGTGCTTCTTGTTCGAATGATAAAACAGATCGTCATCAGGGTAAGAATAATTAAAGTGCTCGCTAGGAGAAGATTCTTCGGTGATAGCGTCTATGTTGATATCATTCTCCAGAATGTATTCTTTCGAACTTAAGGAATCGAAGTCCCATTTTATTTCAAGCTCTCTGCCATCGTTAGTCAGATCCACACTGTCTGTCTTATTAGGATCTTCATCATCTAGTGTAGTGGGAGCCGCCTCTCGTTGTGCTTGTTGATCTCTATACAAAAGGTATCGACTAACAACCTCTTTTAAGCTGGATACTGGCAGGTTTTTGTGCAGTTTGATGAACTTAGTCTTAAGTAGCTCTTCTGCCGATGGCCTTTCTTTTGGATCCTCGTCAAGGCATAATGCAATTATTTCTTTCAAAGCGCTCGAGTATTGGCGACCTTCGAGGCGAGGAGGCTTAGATTTCGTAATAAGCTGCATTGCTCGAAGGGCTTCAACCTCGCAGTATGGAGGATTTCCGGTCGCGATCTCATAAATAGTTATTCCTAAAGACCAAATATCGACCTTAGTATCGTAATAAACACCCTCCATGATGACCTCGGGAGCCATCCAATAAGGCGTACCGGCCATAGTTTGACGCCTGATCTTGGTTTGTGATAGTTGAGCCGCCACACCAAAGTCACACAATTTGACGTGGCCATCATTGGTAATTAGCACGTTGGCAGCCTTGATGTCTCTATGAATTACGCCGTCTCGGTGAATGTGAAGCAAAGCAGTCAAAAGCTCGCGCATAATAACTCCTATGTACTGTTCACCAATTTTACCAGGTCGCAGCAAAGTTCTTAAGGAGCCACCAGCACAGTGCTCCATGATAACCCACAGTTTGGTGTCGTTCAAATAGGAACCGTAATAATGTGTGATGTTTGGCACTTGCTTCAGTGACGACAAAAATTGTATTTCCTTCTGAACGTCTTCAACCTCATCATCAGCCGAATCCAGATTAAGTACTTTGATAGCGCAAACCTGCCGTGTCTTCATGTAATATCCCTTGTAGACTACCCCAAATTTTCCTCGTCCTATGACCTCTGTACGCTTGAAGAGCTGGTTTACAGACGTCTTCGCCTGCCCGTTCGCAGGTTTATTGCCGTACATGAGAAACAAGAGCTATAGATCACGCGTTAGAGACCGCTGTTTCTCTCTTAGGGTCTGTTTCTTTAAGCCTTTGTTTCTCACTTTGATTCGAGGTCTGTTAGTTAATGTTATAACTTAAAAGTTCTAATTATTATGAAAAACTACGTCGACTAAAGTTTTGAAGTGAAGATCAATTAGCAAAATTAGTGCGCGGCATAGTCGAAGTGCGAAAGGCCAGCCTTCAAGGTTCAAAGATTACCTGAAACAAGTATATTTTTTAAAGCTTATTTAGGTTTAAAAGTACTGTGTAGAGCTGCTTATTAGTAGGTTCTTTCGTTGGGATGCATGAATAGAACTCAAAGCTGTTGCGTGAAAAGGCGCTGAAATTCGGTGCAACGCTCAATTAACCGCAAAAAACTTTTAAGACTACTGGTGCATAGTTTGATTCACTCTGATATGGCTGCAAAAACTGTACCGCTAATCGAGTTTCGTTGAGATATGAAGCAATAAGTTCATTTAAAAAAATTAATATGGTCTGTGATCTTCTTGGTGTCTGCTGGCCTTGGGTATAATAGCTTCATATTCTTAATCCCTCTATAGCTTATTTGGAAGCTTAAGGTGAGCATATAATTTTACTGCTTTACAGTCTTGGCAGCTAGTCATCCTTAAAGACTCGAAAAGAGGCAAGAATAGGAATGTCGAGGATAAAAATTTTGAAAAGATGCTTGCAGTACTCAAACAGTCAAATTATTATCATTATCCTCGCAATATACACTCAAGAAGTCTGGCATTCTAATTTATTTACGATACCATTCCATTTACCAAATATCGAAACGTGCTGATCGAACCTTGTCTCGGGATATGCGTGATTGGGAGTTCGTTTGTAGACGGATAATAGGTATTCGAACCGAGACTCAAGTTAGTAAGTACGTTGTTCCAATAATTTGAGGAAATCTTTTTGTTCGAACAGAACTTCACAGCCACGGCTTAGCACTAATTACAAACATACAGAATCTAAGATAATTCTTGAGGAACTGAATAGGAAAATGTTGAAATTCAATGATCGTATTCTACAGAACTGAGAGCCCATTCCTTTATATTTGTTTTGTCTAAGCAGACTGTCTCTACATTTTAAAACAAAATTATAATTAGCACATCGCGAACTCATACTAAAGGCGAGCACCGCAAACATACAAAAAGTTGGCACGACATAAACGTATGCTTTGTCGAAGTCATGGTTTGCGCAATCAGCTCCGACAAGCTCGCTCTTTGAATTGTCAGAAAAGGCAAGAGCTGCACGGAGATCTGCGGCTGAAAGATCCTACGGAACTGCTGGGGTTTGTACAAATCAAACTTGCTCAACAGGAGGTGAATGGTCTCAAGACTCTCAAAAATAAACTACAGCGACAGCTAGGTTATCGATATGCTGCTTTTATGACAGAAATGCGACAAGCAGGCACCTTGAAACCTGATCTTGTGCAGATGATCTTCTTCCAAAAAGCAGGTTCTCGACAATACCAAGCCTTCACTTCGAGCCTTCAAACAGTTATTGATAGTACCGGCTCTGTGGAAACTAAAAAGAAACAGCTATACACCCTTTTACAGCTGCAGAAGGCTTTGTATCCTCAAGTAGCCCGTGAAAACGGTATTCTCGTGCCAGAGTCGGTGCACTTATGGTTTTGGGATAATGTTGAAAAAACAAAAAGTTTTGAGCACTTCTACTTTCTCATACAAAATAATGTCTTACTGGGGTCTCAATCTGCCAATCGTTTCTTGAACAGACTTTTGAAAGGGTCCGAAATGGAGCTACAACTTGCATCTTTCCAGATATTTCTCCACAATCCTCAGCACCACAAAATTTATCATGAAAGCTTCATTAAACTGTACAGTTTTGCCCAAATTAATCGCATTACAACCACTTTACTGTCGAAGAAAGACTTTAGACATATCAAGCTGTACTTCACAGCTCTTCTGGAGCGCTTGGAGGCAAATGAACTTCAAGCACTGAATTTGCCTCAAGAAAAGCGTACCGCCTTATTTATCAGGTTTACCAATACTTTGCTAAAATTCCTGGAGGAGTCTCAAAATTGCGATATGTTTTTGCAAAGTTTCAAAATGGTATTGGAATTGGTGCATACTCAAAAATTGAGCCTCGAGTTACTGCATAAGCCACTACTTTTAGCGATCAGACTACTGCGACGTCTCAATGAGCATTCCCATGTGCTGCAACTCATATCGTTAGCTCAAGAACTAGATCTGCGGAAAAGTTTCAAGTTCAAGCAAAGTCTTATAGGTGAACTGATCTCGACCCTTCGATCCTTTAATGACCCAAAAATCATTCTCAGTTACATTACTACTGTTTATGCTAATCCCACAACTGTGCCCCTTCTCAACGAACTTGGGTTATGGGGCCTTTTACATCACAATTCTTTGGATCGACTTAGTACAACTCAGCTTGAAAGAGACTGTTTAACATTGATTAAACAAAAGTCACAGCTGTCTCAGTTCTTGACTCAAAACCTTAAACCCTCCTCGGTCGCTTTGACTGAGCTATATCGCGTGACCTTGCAGTACATGCGTAATACAATGCCTCCACTGGAATTCAAGCAACTGGTTGTTGTGCTCTATCACAGATACGTTGATACCTTGAAAATCAATAGAGGGTATTTCATCTATCCAGATTGTGGAGTGCTTAACGTTCTCATTCATAATCTACGATATCCTCTGAAAGAAGATCGGTTAGCTTACCAGTTGGTGTTAGATTTCTTCCAAGCGGGGCTGCACTTAGCGTGCAGCAAGTCTTCGCCCTTTGGGCTTTTAATGTATCATAATTATACCCTCACCATGACTGAAATCTCAACACTTCTAGTCTTGATGGATCAACACGGTATAAAACTAGACTTCAAGATGATTTGTTCCATGGTGTTTCAAAATTTAAGATCAGGACAAATAGACGAAGCGCGCTCGTGGTACGAGAAAGCTCTTGCTGGAGGGTTCCCTATCTCACACAAACTGTTAATTAAGCGGGCAGTCGAAAACAATTGGAAGCTTCCAACAGATACAGACATTTCGTTTCTTGACGAGCCTCCCCAACCTCAGTATCCCTTTGGCTCTGGCTTCGATGACGTTGATGACTTAGTGTCGAGCGATCTAATGGAAGAAGAATATGAAGGAACATCAGGGTTTGCTAATGAGCTGCTGGATGCGGTAGGAACCTTTAAAAGACTAAGTAACTAAGTGAATATGACTTTTATATGCGTCTGCAATATGATGCGTAACTATTGTGCGATTTCAATCCCTCAGTAGACATCTTTATTGCTTTTGAACATAAAACTGGTATAAAGGTCTGGGACTGGGAACTTGCATCTCAGATATCAGATGAATTAGGACAGTGCTTGCAACAACAACAAAGAAATACTAAACTATCGCTTTCATTTCGAAAATAAAAAGGATATCATCAGCAGTATAACTTGCTGATACTTGATGCTTTCAATTAGTGGCCAATTGGAACTACAGTTGCAGACAAAGATCATTCATTTTCATATTCAAAGTAAAAGCATTTTGATTGGTTTGCATGAGGTGCATGAGGGGCTTTTGTCAATCAAACCCAAAACGCTCGCATGTTTCCTGGTCTTTTGAAAGAGCAAGAAGTGATTGACAAATAGCTGAAAACCTTTACAGTCTGGGTATTTTAGAGTCACTTGATATAAAGATAAGTAACGTTTGCGGGTGCGTTAAAGAGAAACCCATTGGTTCTGCAAGCACGCAATTACAAATTGTCGTATAGGTCGAGAAGAAAACACTGGGGAATATTTACAAGGATGTTTTCACCAGGAAAGGGATTTGGGGTCTGGAAAATATTAGTGTCTACCTGCTCGTCTAATTGAATTATTGACAAAAACGTCAATCAACGATTTCGAAACTTTATTCCAAAGCTATCAATATCTAGGTATTTAATACATTTTCGAGACTCTTGATTGTTTGTTTACACTCATGAATCTCTTTTACCTTCTCGATAATTAGAGGCAGCAGTCATCACTTGATTCTTTAGCTATATCCCAAAATATTACTTTTATTCAAACAGTGTTAGGTCGGCGGCTATGCTTTAAAATTAATCGGTGCCAATAACACGTCCATGTAAATTATCAAATGGGTCGCTTTTTAACAGTATATCCTGAGTTTCAGCCATATCCATGCTAAAACTTGACGACCACTATTACTCTTTGTGAGTCTAATGCCTATCACTACATCTATATCTCTTTTGAGGTTAGGGATACAAACAACGCGAATAGTTTGAATATTTTTGATCCGATATTATGGGAGACGTCTGCCTGCTACGACTTTAGTAGGAATGCATTTGAAATTGGGAGGAGGACGGCTGTTGAACATTAAACACATTGAGAAAATACAGAGCTACCAAAGACATTTGCGGTCAACAAAAATTATACTATCGAAACATTCCCCAATTACGGGGGCGTTCAACACAATCCCAAGATACAGAGATCTTCAAATGCAAGAATCTTCGAATAGTTTACGATCGCGACTTTAGCGTCGCTAAGAACAATCTGGGAACGTGATATGAACGTGATTCAATAGTAGATAAAAAGCTTATACGTGTATAAGACCAAGTAGCTTAAGAAATTATTGACGCCATGCACGTCTCATGGTGGATCCTGGTGCCACTCTCCTTTGTGTTGGCTGATTTTCCAGTATCACTCGGAAGTGTGCCTGCTGTTCTTTATAGCCACAAGTTGTATGTTTTATTGAATTAGCAGTCCTGCTCTCTCTAGTTTGTCAATACTCAATACTAAACAGACATTAAGATGTCCCGGCCTTCTCGACTACCAATCGAACTATGATGAATCAACAACACTGCCACTGTCATCTTTCGTGGAAGTAGCCGAAAAACTAATCTCGAATCGTCGTTCAGATGCATTCGTGTTTGTTAACATTCCCGGTTTAACAGTCACAGACTTTACAATATATCGCAACATCTTAGGCTCTCTTGAATACTACGTCAGTAAGAGCTCTACTGCATTAAGGTTTGAAAGGGTAGAACCTAGTTCTCAAAAGAATGATCTCTTCGACGAACTGATTTTCCATGCCACTGAGGAATGGGAGATTGAAGACCACATTGTCGTCAATGGAAACCACACAGAAACATTTGAACGCTACATTGACTGGAGACCCCGGACTATACGCATCGATTTCGATACGGTGCCGCTTGTTAATCGAAGGGAGTACTTTGTTTATTGCGATAAAATCATCAAGCATGTACTGGGACAACTTCCGTCCGCAGAACATACCATGATCTTGACCTCGCTTTCGTTGCCACCTACACAAGTTGAGAGCGAAGCGGGTTTAGGAACTTTACGCATCTTTCCGGACGTTTTCGAAGACCCTGAAAGGTCATCCGATAATGAAAAGAATCATCAAAATGTACTCAATAATCTCGGTTTCAATGAATTTAGACCGAAATTTAGCGGAATCGCAGATGAACATTTGAGCGTTTTTGATCCAGAATTTTTGAGTCGCCACTACCACATACTTGAACTTGTTATGGTCACAACCATTGGCTATATAGGACTACAACTCTTTCTCCTTCTAAGAGCCCGAAATACTCGAACTGCCAAGGAAAAGATATCTGCTAAGAAAAAGCAGCAGTAAATGTTCATTACACTGCAGAAGAAGTTTCTTAACCCCAAATTATCTACACTCAAACCATTCACAACTCTAGCCCACTGATGTCATCATGTGGCGGATGACTTTGCTGACTTTTCTATTGAAAGAGCTGTATTTTTACAGTACAAAATTGATAACGCAAGCTTGGACTAAGGAATAGGAATACTCAAAATCCCGGTACGGTCAAACACGAGAGTTGTAAGGATCTAAAGGACGCTAGACATAATTTCAGAGGTAGTAGTATTTAAATGACAGTCAAAATTTCGTTGATATGTTTAAACGTAGGTCTCTTATATCACTATACACGTGAGTTCACGACAATTGGATATAATAGTCAAGTTCTGCTAATTTAAAATACCCCGGATATCTACAATAACTATGGTTATATACTGAAGTGTGCTCAGTACTATTAAAAGATGCTCGATGAGGATGAATACATGGCCGAGCCTGCGAAGTTTTCCGATAATCCTGAATTCGAAGAATATGTTGATCAATTAATGGCCAACCTATTTGAGATGAATGGGCATCTTAGCACCCTAAAGCAGTTTATAGCAACATTGGAAAGGAATCGAGAACATGGAAATGTGAAATCTAAAATGGTCGCCAATATTGACAAAAGATCCGTTTATCACATTGATGAAACTACGAAGCTTTTGAAAATAGTCAACACGCTCGTTCACAAGATCAATGCCATAGAGGAGACTGCTTTGGGACGAGGGCAGTTAATATCGAGGGACAAATTGATACGTGATGTCAAGTACTCGGTGCAGGAGTTTCAAGATGCAAGAAAGGAGTTTACCAACACGTCCAAAGCCATGAATGAGCAAGCCAAGGTAGCGTTGGCACAAGAAGAAGAAACGCGCAATACGGCTGGCTCGAATGCTAACGGGGCAGTTTTAGAACAGCAGCAACAGCAGCAGCAACAACAAGTGGTTATTGAACGAGAGGCAATAAATAACGAGGAGTTCGCATATCAGCAGAATCTGATACAACAGCGAGATCAAGAGATATCATACATTGAAAGCGGCGTCACGGAGCTGAACGAAATATTTCGTGATTTGGGCACAATCGTGCAACAGCAGGGCCATTTAGTTGACAATATCGAAAGCAATATCTATTCTGTGGCAAATGACGCTCAATCTGGGGCTCGGGAACTAACCAAAGCTATGCGATACCAAAGAGGCTCTAATAAACGATGCCTAATGATCTTAGCAGTGGTTTCGCTTCTCTTGGTGATGTTTATTTTAGTAGCACTCAGCTAGCTGGGCTCACAGGGAGAAGAGGGTTTATTTTGGCTTTTTAAATACAACAGATATAATCAATTCTATGGGGTGAAACACCACACATTGGCAAAACCATCGTCTCCGCCGGTAAGTATCAAGTCCTTGTCGCCGACTCGAGTCCATTTGACCATATTGACTTCAAAGACGCTATGGGCCTCATTTTGCTGCGCTACCACCTCCCAGTTCCCTTGCTCAACTTCCTTATATACTGCCAATATACCATCAGAACCTGCACTGGCGATGTAACCGTGCGAGCTCCAATTTACGCTGTAGACAGCTCTTGAGTGGATGTTTGGCAGGATTGCATCGAGAGTCCATATATCCTCACCATCCTCACCTTCTTCAACGTATTTCCAGACACGAACTGTTGCATCGTCGCTACAGCTCACTAACCTGAGTGAAGCTTCTGATTTCTCAAAATCGGAGCACCAAACGGTACCTTCGTGGCCGTTAAGCACTGCTGCGCACTCCCAATCGTCCGCGTCCTCTTTCCAAAGTCTAATGGTATCGTCATATGAACTTGAAGCCAATAAGTTCATATTCGGGTGCCAAACGACATGTTTAACATCTTGGGAGTGCTCCTGTAATACACTTAAGCATTCGTACTCTTCACCAAGCTCATCCGCTTCCCATATCCAAACGCTTTTATCTCTTGAGCAGCTAGCAAGAAACTCTCCAGAGTGAGACCATGCAACCCCTTTAACCTCATTTTCATGACCTTCAATGATGGCCAAAAGATCAGTTTCTGGGTTGTCTAGCGGATCGGAGTCGTCTTTTCCCCAGATGGAAATTGTTGAATCAAAAGAGCCGGCAGCGAGAATGGAGGAATTAGGTCTGAAAGAAACTGATCGCACAGATTTTTTGTGTGTGCTGTCGTCGAGTTCCTCCACTAGTTTGAAATCTAAATTCTGAAGATTCACCAGTTTGATTTTGCGATCCGATGAAGCAGTAGCCATGAGGCCTTTTGAACAGTCAAGAGACCATAGCTTATCCTTATGCAATCGAAGAGATTTCAGTAGTTCGATGGGCATTTTAATGGCTAGCCGGTGTGTATTTTATGCGATTTATTTTTCGACGACTGAATTCTTGAATAATTTTAGATATGCAAGATGATATACTGCATATTGTATAAGTGTACTGGGAAGTGCGAGCCATAAATGTGGAGCCAAAGGTTAAAACATCAATGGCAAAACTCGCTGCGAAACATTCTCATTGCTCGACAATATCAGCGCGTGAGATGGGTAGCTAGCGGTGGTATTTTAGCAAGTCTGGGAGGAGCATCGTGGTATTACCATCAATACTGGCATGAAGTTGAATTATCACCGGATTATTTCACAAAATATAGAGTCTCGCACAATGCTAAATTAGACTCAGAACACTTTCTGATGGAATTGACGCCGTTAAAACCGCAAAGGGTAAATTTATGGAGCGCGACGACATCTAACAAGCTATGGTCGGTTGAAGTCAAGCAGCCGGAAATAATGGTTGTCAGAAACTACACACCATTGCCACTTAAAGTCACAACGGATAAAAAGGTCCAGGTACTGCCTGATGGAAAGTTTGAGAGCGGTAAGCTTCTTTTCTACCTGAAGAAATACCGTTATGGGGAAGTTGCGCGTTGGCTGAGTGAGTTGCCTGAAGGTCACATAGTCGAAGTACGAGGACCTTTTGTGGACTTTGAACTGCCTCCATTTGAGGAAAAGAGAGACCGATCATTTCTCTGGGACGACAATGCGAAGCTACAGTCAGAACAGTTTTTACAGCAGCCGTACGACATTGCTGCATTCACAGCAGGCACGGGAATAGCTCCGATTATGCAATTGTTACTAAAAGAAAACCCTTTCCCGGGCCGAATTCTGATGTTTCATTCGTGTCATGCCGACTCTGACCTAGGGCCCCTTCGACATTTGTTAGATAAGCTTCAAGACTATCATCGCGCAAAATTATACCTTTTTGAGTCTCAGCGGGCCAATGACTTACGGAAAATAAGTGATGAAGTACTTAAGCTCATTCCTTCACCTATGGCATATCACGCTGGCCCATTTGTAGGCTTAAACTCATCTATCAGCCCTATTTTGTCATTAGTTTGTGGACCAGACAGCTATATCACCACGGTATCGGGCGTCAAGTACGACTTATCTCAGGGACCAATTGAAGGGCTTTTGGGGCAAAAGGGTTGGAACAACTCAAATGTTTACAAGTTATCATAGTATATAACGTAATTTAACTTAGTTATACATATTAAAGTCAAGCGTTCTTTTATAGTGGTTATTTTCTGTACCATAAATTAGTACGACTTATTGTTGCGCAATCGGCAAGATTCACGTTTGAGTTGTCTACAGTAAAACTATAGCGGTCTTGTATTCTCCCTGTCACCAGTTAAATTTGAGCTCTTATTGTCTACACCGAAGTCAATGTAATTTAGGGCTTCTCATCTGCAGTATCTTCAAGAATAAAGCTGAGATTACGGCAATCAAAAGGTTAATCAGTAAAGTGGCTTTCGAGCGATTTAGCCGCTGATACAGAGAACAAAGAAAGTAGGTCAATGAACACCAGTAATCAATCAAAGGTTTATTTATCAGTCCTATCCATAGGTTTTTCTATCGATTAAGTCGCGGTTATCCGTCTGCTTATCAGCAGTTCTCAGTGCTAAAAAGCACCTTGGCATGATCAGCCAGTGTTTAAAATCCGAAAATTGATGAATATCGAGAAAATAAGTATCGTACAAGAAAACTGTCTAAACAATTGCCGCCTTTGGTGCTCGCTATCAACATTCGATGCTCAGATTATGCCGGCCAATCTGGGGGGCTCGGGGTCTATCAAAAACAGTCAAAACGACCGACTACAAGATAAATACCACTAACATCCCAGAAAACTCAGTCATATTCAGTATGGTTCAACCAACAGGCAGGTTCCATTTGGGAAACTACCTTGGATCAGTGAGAGTTTGGAAAGACTTGTGCGATTTAAAAAGGCCTGATTGTAAGCTCATCTTTGGAGTTGCAGACTTGCATGCCATCACGATTCCAATTCCAAACGGACAGAAATTGCGACAAAATCGAGCAGAAGCTACAGCAAGTATTTTGTCGCTGGGGATCGACCCTTCAAAGGCGATTATTTTCAACCAGTCGCAAGTACATCAACATGCGGAGCTTCACTGGCTTTTGTCTACGTTGGCACCTATGGGGCTCTTGAACCGCATGACACAATGGAAGTCCAAATCCAATCTCAAATACGGCGCAGATGAAGAATCCTTAGGAAATGTGAAATTGGGACTCTTTTCGTATCCAGTCTTACAGGCAGCGGATATACTACTTTATCACTCAACACACGTCCCGGTGGGCGACGATCAAGCCCAGCACTTGGAGTTGGCCCGTACACTAGGTCAAAGCTTTAACAGAATGTTCAAAAAAGAAGCTCTGGTTCTACCAACTACCATTCTGGCCCCCACAAAGCGTATCTTAAGCCTGCTGGACCCAACAAGCAAGATGTCCAAAAGCGATTCTAATCAAAATGCTACAATATACCTGAATGAGGAACCTGACTCTATAGTCAACAAAGTCAAAAAGGCCATGACTGACTCGATCTCTCATTCATTCTATTACGATCCGAACACTCGTCCTGCTGTCTCCAATCTCATAAATATTGTCAGCGGAATTCAACGAACATCCATATCGGAAGTGGAAAAAGATATTTCCCATTTCAGAAGCCATAGCGACTTCAAGAAATATGTCTCCGAGATCCTGGTTGAAGCCCTTCGCGAACCGCGAGAGAATTTCAACATGTATATAAAGGATCCTCATTATTTGGAACAAGTCAGTAAAAAGGGCGCCGAAGCTGCTTCAGAGCTTGCCGAAAAAAACTTGAAACAGATTAAAGATTTAATGGGCTTTTGAGCCTTGGGCATCGGTATGCGAGGCGCCTCTTTCTACCATTTTTTTATTACTGTTAAAATTACTGATAATGAATTATATAGAGTCATTAATTAATCCAATGGCAGATGCATAACTAGTCGTCACTCTTTGAACATGTCTTATCTCAGCACAGGCCACCAGTATCTTTTTTAGTAACTCCTCTGCTGACACGGCGGCAATTATCATATCTTTATAGTCTCCATCATTATAAAGCCACTGGAGAACGTTTTCTAGGCGACCTTTGTAGCCCATTTCGCTTAGACGTATGCTGTAAATTACAAGTAGTTTGATAAACTCTTCGTTTTCACCAAGGCGAAGCGATACTAGCAGTTTATTTTCCAAGTGAGATAGTGTTACAACTTCTTCCAGATTTTCATACCCTTCCTTCATCAGTATTGTCTTGGCGAATTTCTGTAAGTTACGTGCTCTTCCTTTCCTGTTGAGCTCATCATTAGTTCTTTTTTCCAAGTAATTTAGAATACTTGACTTATTGTCATTGAGGCTTTCTGCCAATCCTTGTGCCTCAGAGTTCCACGACTGATTTTTCTTCTCATGCTTATCACTGCTTTCACCTAGGCTTATCCCGCTTGTTGTTGTTCTTGTTGTATCCCAATACTGCGAGCCGTAAGCCCACCATGAATCATTTATTAACATCCAGGTCTCCATTTCTTTATCAAACATATAGCCATCGCCATTGCTCAGCGTAACAATTGGCACTCCATTGCTGGTTAGTGAGAACATGGTGATATTTTCGGCTCTAGTTAACACATCATCCGAAAACCGCACAGTAGGACTGAGAAGTGGATAGACAGAGCTCGGCGGAAAATGAAGCTTCGAGGTTTCTATGTTCCAGCAATATAACTGTCCCGCTGAAGTAACACATAGTAAAAAATTCCCACATGCTTCCAAAAAGCTACATGGTACTCCCATAATAAGAGGAGGAAGTAGCTTTCTACCCAAATCTGAGTAAACGTATATTGTGCCATCTTCGCTGCAACAACTCCAAAAGTTATTACCAGCGGTACAAATTGTGATGAGCTTCGGAAGAAAGTCCTCAAACAATGTTTTTTCGTAAGCGAATTCCTTTTGCTTGAGTGTAATCACGCTAGGTGTTTGCTCATTTCCAGATCCATTCTTTACAGTCATTACTAATGTCTCAGTTTTACTCGCAATACAAGTGAAATTCAGGCGGACCTTGGGTGTTGCTAATCTCATTTTGGAAAAGGAAATTCCTGGCATTAATAAAGTTGTATCGAGAAAGTCCATGGGCTCAAGATCATGTTTTTGCTTTTTATTGGTTGATGGCAGTAAGGGGTCTTTAGGTCTTCGCTTAAGATCTTTGGGAACATTGTATGAAGGCGTATTAAACTCCATGGAGGCACTTTGGATTGTCGCAGGGACTACTTTTTTTTTCCCCCCCACCTTTGTTACAGTGCCAATTGACCCTACTTGTACATCTTGCGGTTTTATAGTTGAGCTTGTAGAGGAAGGTGGTACAGGTGGCAAAGGGTCTAAGTGTGCTACCGAGGATTTAAAAGTCTCCACTTCACTTTCGGAAAGTGATTCACCAAGTTCCTCCTGCCGGAATGCGAAAATCATCATCTGACCATCGTTGGTGAAGGCAAAAAGAGATAACCCATCGGCTGCCCACTGGAGATCTGTAATATAGGAGTCTTGCGTACATTTAGTATTGAGTAAAGGTTTCAGCCTTTTCGTATTCCATATTACTATAGAGCCTGTGTCAAAACCCGCCGTCGCGGCTAAGTTGTAAGTCACTTTAGAACCAGACTTCTGAGTTTTTCGATAGATCTTGGGCGAATACTTGAGGATCTGGCATTTGTCAAAGTGACCCACAAGCGTAGAATCAATCTTAAAATTGTGTTGACGATCCAAAAGTAGAATCGCTGGAGTAGAAGACGAGCTCATGGAATTCAATATGGGTAGCCTGTCAGCTTGAGGAGACATAGTAATT
Source organism: Lachancea nothofagi CBS 11611 (assembly GCA_900074755.1). Taxonomy (NCBI): domain Eukaryota; kingdom Fungi; phylum Ascomycota; class Saccharomycetes; order Saccharomycetales; family Saccharomycetaceae; genus Lachancea; species Lachancea nothofagi. The sequence continues at coordinate 2,115,595 of LT598447.1, forward strand.
TTGTAACGCAAAGGGTCCACTTGAACGTAGTGATTGAGCTTGTGTAGTAGCTTGTAGTTGCCAGTATCGGTGTACTGAAATAGCGATATGTTGCGATCGGCGCAAATTACGGTGAAAATTTGCGAGTTGGGATCCATAATAGCTGTCAAGGGCTTCGATTGGCCTAATGGAATCTCACCCAGTTTCTGCGTCGTTTGAGAGTTACAAATTACCACCGAATTCTCGCTGGAAGACTTATTCACAAGTATGAATACGAGATTCAAGTTGCAGTCAAATTTGGCATCTGTGATACATGCTGGCGCTTCAACTTGCCAAAATTTCAGAAACTCGACTGTTGCACGTTTTTCTAACCACTCGTCTGCATATAGAACCATGCGGTCGGTAACGGCAAACAAGCGATTTGCCGATCCAAATACATCATAAACCTGATTATCTGAATCTGTAAAGCATCGCATCATAAATAGTTCCTGGACTTCTTTGGCAGACTCTTTACCTAAAGCACAATTCACCAACTGCTCACTCGAAAAACACCCTATCGAGTACAAACCAGCTACAAGCAAGTGCTCACCCACCAAGCAGCACCCACTCACTTTACCGTCATTCAAAACCCTCGGATACTTGAGCAATTTCATGATTCACGGGTAGGTGCCCGTTTTCCAGTAGGTAGTAATACCATGTTGATCATCAAACGGGTTTGATTATTATGAGCTCTCATCTAAGTGCACTGGCATATCACTTTGAACGCAAACTTTATTGCGCATACTACAACGTTCCCGCTGAAGTACGCATTCTAGCTACTCTAGAGTAGTTCTACAATGCAACTCAAATTCGCCATTGATGAATGAGCTATGCTTATCTAGTTTGCATTTTTATATAAAATTCCTTGCTCTTCAGAGTATATTTCTGTAACGGCGGCTAACCTGTTGAAAATATTACTTGCACGAAACACGTCGCTACAGTCAGAGTCACTAGAAGCGATACGTCACAATACATAATTCAGTGTTTTGGATCTCCAGAGCTATTATTTCAGTTTGTTCTGATGTCAGGATCGCCCTCCATGCTCGCAGTCTTGCATTAGACTAAGTTACAAACTTTTTATTGCCAGGAAAACGCATCGAGTAACCATATCTAGCCTGAGAGGTCTGAAAAAAGCGCTAATATGCCAGATATTCAGCTGTCAATGGATCTAAATGCTACCACGAACTTTACGGTATAGATATTATATTGTATCATCATGTAGACTGGTTCAAACTAAATACGAAAATATTAGTATGAATTGAAAGAATCAGTTCTCAGACACGCCATGCTTGAGGCATTGGACACTAAGATAGTGCAGTGACTCGCGAAGAATAGTGTGTCAAACAAACATTCGCGTTTCAGTATCGAGAAAATATTGTATGGCATCTTCTATTCTTGACAGTGCAACACATGATGGGCCAGTTATGTTTGGGTAGCTTGAAGCATCCGCTGGCTTTGCTCGATTTGTTGGCTTCAAGTGTAGCTCCTATAAAGGGGGCGGAAACGCGTCCGTGAAAGAGACACACAATTCAGCCAAGTAGATGTTGACACCAAGCTTTATCCCTGGCGGGAAAGCTCTATTAATCTAGGAGACAACTTACTGCTAAGATTTAAACAAAGTGGTTGATGGAAATTGTCACCTACAGCGGTGGCACCTTTAGAATTGTGAATTGTGGTCTAGTTAGTTCAATAATGCTTTGCTGGAAAGTCAACCTAACCTGACTTTTCAAATGTCTCTCAATAGAGAGCAACATCATTCACGTCAAGATAAAACAGTCATTGGTCAAAAACATGAAATAAACTTCGGCGGCTAATTTTGTTAGCAGAGCAGATGCCTGTGCGATTCAATAAATTGATTTCGAGTTTGCAGATTGTTTTCGTTAATGGTCTTAAAGCTCTTGAAGCATCTGTTGCCGTCGTTTTTCTTTTTTGTGAATCTCTCAATCAGTCCCTCCGCACTTGTTACTCGAGGTTTACACTGTCAACACAGACTTCATATCAGCTGGGGTTTTTGAACCACTGGCTGTATTGCTCAAGTTAAGACAAACATAGTGGATAGGTGGTGGACCTTCAAAATATTCAAAAAAGGGAAACGTATAAGCTGTACCTTTTTGTATATTTGAATGCCAAACGTTAGTGTCTAAAGGTAAGAAACAAGATGAAAGCATGACAATGGGAGCAGAATCGAAAGCACCTCCTATGATTCTACTACTAGTGCCAGGACTCAATCTAGAAAAGAAAAAAGTGGTAGTTGCGGAGTGTCAAGCAAAGTTAGACTTCAATGTAACTGTGCTGGACGCAAATGTCGTAAATGGAGTGGATCCGGAAGCCATTATTCTCTCCCGAGAGAAAACTACCACTTCACATCGGTGTGTCTTCTGTTGAGTTGATACTGAGCTGATTGCAGGGACGTATAATTACAAAGCGGGTTGATATACTCAGTGGACGGTCGGTTCACAATTTAAGCCGTGATCTAGAGGTAAGATAACACCAGCAAGATCAACAAATCTTAGATTTTTGAGGCAGGGAGTGGGCCACAAGCTCGCAATATTGACACGCTGCATTGAGTATTACAAATTAAATCTGAGGGATCAAAGATGGTCACTATAATCCAAGTCTTGAGACACCGAGTATTCTAGCGACAATCTTCAACTATGGAGCTCCTCAAAGAAGATATTTCAATGGGGATGGGCCCCAATAACGGCACCGAGACTGTCAGAAAGCATCTTGTCGACACATCCAGCCGAAGACCAATCAATAGGATGTGCGTCAAAGAGGAACAAAAGATACAGAAAACTAGTACATTTTTTGAATAGTTTCGCGAGCTTCTCGTGAGCTCTTGATGACTCTCACGGATGTTCGGTTCGCATCTAATATCGGTGGTGCAAATGCTCTGCTCCATATCCCAATGGATTTTTGAAGCATTTTATACGTTCATCTGTGTGATGCTATTCTACGCAGGTCAAAATCCTGCTTTGGACAAACAGATAGCTAAAATCTGTATAAAATTCGCGAAAGCTAAACATGGCAGACGTTGAGATGGTGGAAGCTCACTCCGATACTGCGGACGGCAGTGGCTCCTCGGAGTATGTCGAATTCTGGATCGACCTTTTTTTGGGCCGAAAGGGCCATGAATATTTCTGCGACGTCGATACAGATTACATTACGGACCGGTTCAACCTGATAAACCTGCAAAAGACGGTCAACAAGTTCACACAAGTTATTCAGTACATGGTGGATGACTTGGACGATAACTCACTGGAACAGATGTCGAGTGCGCGTTTGGAGCAGCTAGAACATGATGCTTGCAAACTGTACGGGCTAATTCATGCTCGCTACGTGATTACCATCAAAGGTCTCCAGAAAATGCTTCAAAAATATAAAGAGGCCGATTTCGGACGGTGTCCTCGAGTTTACTGCAATTTCCAGCCTCTTTTGCCCGTGGGACTGCACGATGCTCCTGGTCAAGACTGCGTGAAGCTTTACTGCGCCTGCTGTGAGGACCTATACATTCCCAAGTCGTCGCGACACAGCTCAATTGACGGCGCGTACTTTGGCACTAGCTTTGCAGGTATGTTTCTGCAGGCGTTTCCGGAAATGGTGCCCAAACACCCTGTGAAGAGGTACGTGCCCAAGATTTTCGGTTTCGAGCTGCACAAACAGGCCCAGGTAGCCCGTTGGCAAGAACTGCAGCGTGTCAAGCTGGAACAGAAACTGAATGCTAAGGGTGTGAATGGTGGCTACAAGTAAACCTCTTACGGAGCCAAGCGTAAACTAAGCCCAACAGGGATTGTGCCCTTTCGTTGCCTGGCCAACCTCTATTTGCGATTGCATCGCATCCTGTGCTGTATTTGAGACTTCGAATACCTGCGTCTTTTTTCAATCAGGTTCTTTCCCCTAGTCGTGCTTCAAGGTATTTTGTCTCTCCCGAGCGCTACTTACCTAGCTCAACGCGCATTTTCCAATACTACTGCCATCGCCGATACAGTGGCCACGAGGCTCGCTATGCGTCCTTCGCGCACTTTCTAATCCGCCAAGATCATCTTGATCTTGCTCATTCTTCACGTTTTTTTTCTCGAGGTGCTGTTAGTTTGACACCCAAGTTTCGCTAACTTCGGCTTAGTATATATAAGACAATAGGTAATCGCTCATCGCACAATATAAATATAATCAATAGCGCTTAGAGAGGTGACGAAGATTTTGTAAAGACAGCAAAAGCTTGTCAAGATGGCTGTTATAAGTAAGGTTATCTTCGATGTTGAAGGTATGACCTGTGGAGCCTGTGTAGCCGCCATAGAAACGCAATTGAAGCTGGTGGAGGGAGTACAACGAGTGTCAGTTTCTTTGGTAACTAGTGAGTGTGAAGTGGTGTTCGACAGTGGCAAGACGAGTGTGGATGCTGTTGAAAACGGAATAATAGATTGCGGATTCGACGCGCGTGTTCTAAAGGTGCTGCAAGAGTCGGCACAGGCGTGCAAAATCGCAGTATTGCAGGTTCAGGGCATGACTTGCGCGAGTTGCGTGGCCAGTATCACGGAGAACCTTGAGAGACTCGACGGCGTGACTGATGTGAGTGTCTCGCTTGCCACAATGGAGTGCCGTGTCGTTTTTCAAGATCCACAGGTCACTGCAGCTGATGTGAAGGCAACAATTGAAGATTGCGGATTCGACGCCGAACTCATCACAGAACAAAACAAGAGCGCTTCTGGTATCTCCGAAACCAAGCGAATAGTCCTCAAGGTTCTGGGAATGACTTGTGGTTCCTGTTCTGCAAGCATAGAGTCATCGCTTAGTCAGGAACCGGGAATATTACAAGTACAGGTATCATTGGTCACAGAAGAGGCAGTTGTAGAATTCAGCCCCTCTGTTATCGGGGTGCGCGACATTGTTGCCAAGATAGAGGATCTAGGTTATGAAAGTGCGGCGACAAACGCTTTTGACAATGTTGCACAAATCAAAGCGCTTGCCAGAGTGCGCGAAATTCAGTTTTGGAAGAGCTCGTGTATACAAGCGTGCTGTCTGATGGTTGTGATGATACTACTGTACAAAATTGTACCGAGATGGTCTTCAAGTTTTAAGAAATCTATCATTTATCACCAAAGCCCTTTACCAGGTTTGTTCTACAGAGATATCATCGGATTTGTAATATCAAGCTACGTTCAATTTTGGGTTGGGCGTCACTTTTACAAGGCAGGTTGGAAATCTATAAAACATGGGTCTGGATCTATGGACACTTTTGTGCTAGTTTCAACGATGTGTGCATTTACTTTCTCCGTTTACTCCGTGTTGAACAACATCATTAAGCGCTCTGACCGACTGCCCAATGTGGTTTTTGACGCATCTACAATGCTCATTGCCTTCATTTCGCTGGGCAAACTTTTAGAGAACAAAGCAAAATCCAGAACGAATAATTCTTTGTCCAAGCTTATATCTTTGGCCCCTTCCAGCTGTACCATAATTGAAAATGAGGTCGCCAAAGACATTCCTGTGGACTTTCTACAAGTTGGCGACATCATAGAAATGAAGCCAGGCGCAAAAATTCCCACTGATGGTGTTATAATAGAGGGTGAAAGCGAAATTGACGAATCCTTAATGACTGGTGAATCGCTCATGGTACCGCGCTACAAAGGTGACACGGTGGTGGGAGGATCTATAAATGGACCAAACAGATTCCTTTTCAAAGCTATGAGTGTTGGTGATGACACTAAGCTGGCACATATCATTCAAACTATGAAGCAGGCGCAACTTACTAAAGCACCTATGCAACATTATGCGGACTATCTTGCTGCCAGATTTGTCCCATTTATTCTAACATTAGCAGCGATAACGTTTGTGATGTGGTACAGCCTGTCTCACTATCTTGAGAACCCTCCAACTATTTTCGACGACCCCAATGGCAAGTTTTTCGTATGCCTACAAATAAGCATATCTGTCATTGTAGTAGCGTGCCCGTGTGCATTGGGTTTAGCTGCTCCGACGGCCATAATGGTAGGAACTGGTTTGGGAGCCCGACATGGCGTCTTAATCAAGGGTGGTGAGGTCTTGGAAAAATGCGGCTCGCTCGAAACCTTTTTATTCGATAAAACCGGAACTTTGACTACAGGGCATATGGTTGTGGACCAATTTGTGCCTTTAGGGGAAAACGTTGCGCTGACCGTCGAGCAAGCAGCTTGCGTGAATGTTGTAAGTGCAACTAGCGAGCATCCAGTGGCCAAAGCACTGGTCAGTTACACCACTCAGTACTTAAATGGCACGAGCATAAAGGTCAATCTCTTGAACTGCCGATCGGTCATTGGAGGTGGCATCATTTGCGATTGCGAAATCGGTGGTTCCAAGTTCCACGTCGTTGTTGGTAACAAGACAGTTCTGCAAGAATTTAGCCATCTGCCGAAGCCCCAAGGCACTGTGTCCTATGTTGAGGTAAATGGGAAACTGATAGGCAGGTTCGAAGTGAGCGATTATATCAAAAAGGACGCAGGGCAGGTAGTGCGCTATCTCACATCAAAGGGTCATCGCGTATGTATGGTCACTGGCGATAATCATTACTCGGCAATGAAAGCTGCATCTGAGATAGGAATTGAGGCAAACAATGTATACAGTGAGCTTACGCCATCTGACAAAAATGAAATAGTGAAGCAGCTGCAAGATGGCGGGCGGACGCGGGTAGCCTTTGTGGGCGACGGGATTAACGACTCACCGGCGCTGGTGACAAGTGACCTTGGTATCTCTATCTCAACTGGTACTGATATCGCTATGGAAGCTGCTGATGTAATAATTTTAAGTCGCACTGAGCGGGACCATGCCTCACTAAGAGAACTGGTATATGCTTTGGACATTGCCCAAGCTACTTTTAAGCGAGTCCGCATGAACTTTTTTTGGGCCATATGTTACAACGTATTCATGGTTCCTATTGCCATGGGAGTGCTAGTACCCTGGGGCATTACCCTGGACCCTATATTCGCAGTAGCTTGCATGGCTGCAAGTTCTGTCAGTGTTGTCGGAAGTTCGCTGCTGTTAAACAGATGGAAAGCACCCTCACTGGAGTCTAAAAACCCAGGACGATCAAAGATGTCCTTTAGATCTATACCTTCCTTTCTGTCAGCCAAGTTTAGGCGTCACAGATCTCTGCCAATCGAAGATGTTGAGCTACAAGCAGGTCTTATTGTATAATTCTCACAAAATGAGCTATCTCAGAGGAAAAGAGTGAAAATAAAACCTAAAAATGTACAAAGCTGCATTAGCACGTTAACGATGCGTTCGCCAAGACCTAGTTTTACCCGAAGACGCTTTCTGCTGGTGTCTAATTGTTCTTCTCGCTCTATCTAATTCCAGTCACAGACGACGATTTGCCAAGTCTTGTGATTTTTTCCCACCATTAGTTTGGCTGAGTGGAGTTTAGCACCAATTGCTCAAATATTAAAGCCAAAGTTAGATGAAGTTAAGGTATCTTTGTCTAGAAATGTTTCAGTAATGCAAAAGTTGCTGTATCTACGAAATTTACCAACAGCACTGAGATCAGCGAAAAGCACTATTCAAATAAGAGCAATGCACGTCAAGGCCATCAAAATGAGATGGTTGACAGGTGGAGTCAACTACAGTTATTTGCTGTCGAGTCAGGACAAAACTAAATCATGGCTGATTGATCCTGCAGAACCTTTAGAGGTGTTGCCAGAGCTTAACCCAGAGGAATCAAAGTCAATCGAAGCCGTCGTGAATACACATCACCACTACGACCATTCTGGGGGCAACGGCGCAGTTGTTGCCAGGCTTGCGCAGCTGAAGGGCTCCGACATCAAAGTCATTAGCGGAAGCCATACGTCACCTGGAGCTACTGATATACCAAAACACTTGCAAGAATATTCGCTGGGCGACTTGAAAATTCGGTGCATTCGGACTCCATGCCACACTCAGGACTCGTTGTGTTACTATGTGTCAGACCCGCAGACGGGCGAAAGATGCATTTTTACGGGCGACACTCTGTTCATTGCCGGTTGCGGTCGATTCTTTGAGGGAACGGGAGAGGAAATGGATGTTGCCCTGAACCGGAGAATACTGGACGGCGTTGGCGAGCCTAACTGGGACACCACTAAGGTGTATCCAGGACACGAGTATACAAAGAGCAACGTAAAGTTTGTGCGTACCGTTGTCTACAAGAACTTGGGCGACAATGCCGCCCTGGACAAATTAGATAATTTTTGCAAAAAGAACGAAGTCACAGCTGGCGTTTTCACATTGCACGACGAGCTCGAGTACAACCCGTTCATGCGTTTAGATGATCCATCCGTGAGAGTCGCAATTGGCGATTCGCAGGGTTCCTTGACGAGGGCCCAGGTCATGGATCGTTTGCGTAAGATGAAAAATTCCATGTAGATGATATTCTAGCTAGGTAAATGCCCAACGCGGGACCACGGTGTGTTTAGCCATTAAAAAAAAAATGCTGATGAAAAGTAGATCATATTTGAGTTACAACCGCAAGCGGCTTTCGCCAGAGTCTTGAATAGTTAAATTCGCTACATTGTACAAGACCTCAGAGAGATTTTGGAAAATTCGAGTTTACCAAAACCAATTATCTCTGAGAGAATTGAAATCTTCGATTTCACTCCGCTGTCCACACCTCCAGCGCTATGGTATTTTGAAGCAAGGGAAGTTCTATCTAAAAGTCGGAGGGTATTTTTGAGATAGACTTTTTAAAAGAGAAGTGTAGGAAAGTTGGAAGGGTTTAAGAAATTTTTCTTCACCTTTTATATTAATTGACAAGATGAAAAAAGCGTAGGCGCCAAATGTCTCGAGGAAAGAACGACGGACGGCAAGAAATGCGCGACACGAGCAATGGGCGCCCATGTTACCGACCAGCAGAAATACAGAAGGTGTTTACACATTGTAGAGAATGTGGCTTTGAAGAAGAGTAGACGTCAACTTAAATAATTATAATTAGAAATCTAACGTAAACCTTGCCTGCTAGATACGATACGAGGTAAAGGTCGCAACACCAAAACCAACACCAACACCGTTCAACTATCAATGCTACTAGGAGCATACGTTGATGCCATATCGGACTGCAAGCTGGCTTATTTAAAATAGGCAATTACACGTTGTGGATATTGATCCAGTCGCCTCGGCTGAACCACCCAACACCAACAACCCTTTTAGTCTGTTGTCTTAAGCCTTGGCTAGTTTTCCTACAATGAGATTTAGGAAGTTTTCTCGTAAACATACCTTCGATGGTACCGTATTTGTTTGGAATGTAAAGCCGCATAAGCCCCATCCCAAGCATTCCACCCTTCGCGGGAACATTTATGTGCACCAAAGTGGTCGTCGTTCAGCTTAAATCAACTTTTGTTACCCATCAAAACTAAACTCGAAGATATACACGGATTCAACGCCCTTTGTGGACGTCTGGCTTATGAATCTCTAGCCCTCTTCACACCTGCTGAACTCATATTTTTCCAAACTGTCACCGACTCATATTAAACAATCCTAAAAATAAGTGGAACTAAGGGACAATTGCGAACAAACACTCCGTCAGATCAAAAGGCACTAAGAACCCATTTCGCTTTGAAACTCGACTTGATAACCTTAATTTCAAGCAGTCAAGTTTCTCATTTGATTTTATTAGAGCCTAATCTCCAGAATGGCTGACAGTGAGAACAAGGAGGTGGTGGATGAAGTCCCGTTGGTTGAAGAGACAAAAGAAGTCTTGATTGAAGAAGCTGGAATCCCAACTCCAAAGGACAAAGAGCCATCAGAAGAACAGACAGAGGCTACAATTGCCTCCGAAGGGGTTGGAAAAAGCTCGGATTTGACGACAGAACAGTCTGTAGAAGAGGCCAAAATCCCCGCAGTGAAAGCAGCTGAAATTTCTTCTACCAAGCCCACGGAGACTGCCCCATCTTCAGAAGACCTTGAGTTCGCCGAAGAGCGTCCTCCTTTGCCTGATCGCGGATCCTCTACTCGTCACATCCCTCAAAACCCCATTTTGGTGGAACTTACGGAAGCTTTTCCTGGAATTGAGGTAAAATATGTTAACGCGGTATTAATAGCATCTCAAGGCGCTTTAGACCCGGCTTTTAATGCGCTACTATTCCTGTCAGACCCCAGCTTTGAAGCGGAAGCTGCAGTGCCAACTGCTCCTCCTGACAACATAAAAGCTGCTTCCGCGAGTGCTCCAATTAATCAATTGGAACAAGACGAAATTTTGGCTCGTCAGCTAGACGCGCAATTCAACAAGTCCCGCACTAGTCATGGGCAGAGTAGTTCGCGCACTTTTGAAGATGAACGTATTGCACGGAACAAGAGAATTCGCAACCGTCAAAAGGAATATGAAAGAGGCACCGCGCAAGGACGTAGACCTCTCACAAGCGAAGAGGAAAAATACTACAACCAACTGGGGGACGAAGATGAGGAGGACGACTTCATAAGTCAGCTAATGGACAAGGATCTACCCGAAATCCGCGAAAAGTTCGGACGTCAAGTTCAAGAAACTGGAAAAAAGGTGAATGAATGGATTTCAGGTTTCCGCAAAAACTGGAGCCAAGAACAATCGCAAGATTCACGATACTCAGATTACCCTGAATATTCGCAACGCGGGGATGCGTCTCAGACTAATTCCAATCGCAGAAGAAGTTCTTCAGGGTCTGATTACGAGCACTACGCCAGACCCGAGCACAGAACGGCTCGCTTCAACTCTTTTGGAGCCAAGGAAGGCGACGATAGTGTTGACACTTCCACAAGATTGGCCAGTCACGGAATCTCGATATACAATAAAGATGCCAACGAAGGCGATCAGGATGATGACGTCGGGCCACAGTTGCCTTCAAGAAATAAGCCTAAGGACGTCCAGCCGGAGACGACTTACATTGATACGCCAGAGGCTGGCACCCGCAAAAAGTGGCAACCCTTGTCTCCAGAGCCAATGGTCGCCACACCCAGCAAAACCAACGTTACTGCTAGCAAGAAAAAGACACGTTCGGGGTACGATGACAACGAAAACGAGTTCCTCATCAACAGTGATGACGAGTTGTGAACTCAAGAGATTTGAACCAAAGACCTGCTATCAGAACTTCAAATATTCTTCCAATGATTTTTTTCAGATAATGTAGATAAGTTTTTGAAAATTTGTTCATCATATAGTAGGAGATTGTGCGACCTTTAGTCGTGCAATTGACGTATCCTTACGTCTCGTCGTTTGTATGGCCTAGCAAGAGATAAATTATAGCATAGTGCAGATGTAAGTTTCTAGAAGACCATGAGCATCGATTATGTTTAAGATTTTTTTATGTACCAGCCGTGCTTCGGGTAACCTGCTAATAATGGCCAAAGCGGGCTAGGGAGAATAAACGACTGTGAGCTGTCGCTCATGGCACTTACAGCTGAGCAAACCTGTCTAGCAAATATCTCTTACAGGTTGCTTATTCTTATATGATGACCGGCCACTTTTGAATGATTGTCGCGACGCAAACGCAACATTGATTAATGTAGGTTTCTATAAAATTGAAATTAATAAACGAGATTGGAGAATTACCGACAGACTCTAAATTGTACCATAATGATTCGTGTTGAAACACAGAGGAAGCATCATTAGCTCTGACAGGATAAGTGCAGAAACTCGAGACACTGTGATCACTTTTCACGCTGGAGACAGCTGTCACTTCAGCGACAATGAGTAAGTTGTGTGGAGTCTGGTCGGATTGGTACAATAAAACGGCGGTATCGAGTGAGCAAAGATCGATTCAAATGTCCAGTAGCATCTTTTTAGAAATTTATGAATTTTTGTGCCACAAGTAATCAATCAAGGTATTTGATGTCGTTAGTTCTGCCAACACAAATAGACAGACAGCTCGTTCGGTGATAAGCTTTCTCCTCATAAGGCTAAAAAATCAACAAAATTGTTGTTGAGATCTTCGAATCAGACGTTTTGGTGGGTTCACTCATCTCGCCTCTAATTTTTCGGTACCCCCATTAACTTCTTTGAAGCCCGTTGGCAAGCTGAAGCTCACATTTTGAGCTTATTAAAAAATGAAGAATTTCCTGACTATGGTCCTGTGATTCTCTTCATTCGGGGCCTAGTCCAGACACTCGTAATAAATCACGGACCTTAAGATTGATGTAACACTTACAAAGGGGATATTTATTGTCATTATAATTCGTTGAAGTCCATTTACGTATCGAGCAGAGAATATAAAAGGTGAACCCGGGTTTTATCTCCAGGGTGCTTGCTCGAACTCGATCAGGCATATCTGAGCCTTGGCTTTGGGATGTAGCGTTTTATTCAGTAGTTATATTCTGAACAAGAAGATTGTGCAGAAAGTCAACTATGCCTGTCTTTGTACTAAAGAGATTCTTCAACATCACTACACATGATTAATAGATAAAGATTGGTCTCAAGCATACCAAGGCTGGTATGGTCGCCTATCTTAACGTTCGAGTTTCTGATTTCTCGAATTTCGAGCTGTTTGTTCATTTACCCGGCTCCGACTTTTAAAGGTTAAAAATTAGTTGCCATTAAAAACTTGCCGTCAGATTAGAAGCCGACACTCAATACATACAACGACCGTATTGTAATCAATTGTACGCTTCAAGAGCTAGTCAAAGACTAGTTTCGAATTTTTGATACATCTTAACCAATCGCGAGTTTTCTGTTCGGTGCGTTACATATTTCAAGTCACAAATGGCGGAACCTCAGAGTGTTATAACTCAGGTATCTGCCGACCAGGGTTTGCCTCCTGTGATGCAGGATCAAGGCCAGGAGTTTCTGGATGATGATTCTTTGATTCATTTAAACATCCAGGAAAACCATTACTACATTACAAGAGACCAGCTAATGTCGCTACCGGAATCCTTGCTGCTGTGTTTGTTCCCGTCTGGTGTCTTTATGGACCGAACCGGCCAAGTTATCACGAATCTGACGTCGCAGGACGAAGTCTACGTTGGAAACTTCCCGCCAGACTGCTTCGAGTACATTATGGAAAGCTATGTGCGGGCACAAGAAGATCTAATCAACTTTCCGGTGGACGAGATTTTCAATCGCGCCCAATCCTCTCGTGAGCCATCCCGGTTTTTCGGGTTCGCATCACCCTCGGCCATGGCCCCCTCATCCTCTAACTCAGAAGCTGAGATCCTACACGAGAAGCCCAGCATAATAGTTCTACGAGAAGATTTGGATTACTATTGCGTTCCATTTCAATCCTTGGCTTTCCCTGAGGGTGCTTCAGAGGAACTGAAATCAGAATTGACCGATAATTTCATCGCTCAAGTCAAGTTGGCTGCTGGCAGCTACTTGTCGGCACAGACTAGCGTTTTTGAGGGACTCTTTAGTTCTAACAGGCTAAAAAGACCTCAAAAGACTGCATCCGGAGAAACTGTTAGCAAGCTGGGTCCCGCGGAGCAGCACTTAATGGATATGCTGTGCACTTCGGGGTTTCACGACTCTTCTGTATGGGGCAATCGTGCCCAGGAGCCTGGCAAGACCGTTATTAGCTCGCTCTCATTATGTCGTTTGTTGAATGAAACCACACAGGAGTTTCGTGACAAAGCCGACTCTGCAAGGCGGTCGTATGAAGAGAAGGTCGAATCTTCTCGTGCTCTATCTGAGTCTCCGTCCTTGACGCCCTTAATGTCGCGAACTTCTCAAGGCTCCACAGCTGCTGAAGTGAAACGCAAGTCTAGACTTTCGTCGCTTGCGGATAATGTTCGCTCTCGTTCTGCATCTAGAAATCGATCGTCATCGAGACAGAATCGTGATCACACTCCAACACTTTATGACCTGGTACCTAAACCAGACATCAATTCCAAACTTTTGTTGTTCTGGAAGAAGCCAGCACGTAAGTGCTGGTGGGGAGAAGAAGACTTGAAGCTCACTCTGAAACTTTATGGTGAAATTGATTCTGAAACCGGAAAACTTTTGCTGCTGCCACAAGGGCCCATTGTGACCCTAGAAGTCTCGGTCAAATTACACATAAGAAGAGTTTGGACTTTGGAATTGAGCGTCGTGGGCGTTGAATGATGGTAATCATTAGTAGAAACTACATATGGGATTTCTAGAGCTTATAGAATATGAGGCGGACAACGTCGTTTATATTATAGCGTGAGAGACCGTAGCACTGGGGAAGAGTTGAATGCTTGTTGGGCCGTTCTCCGTGGTTTATATTCTAGCGTGCGAAACCGGAGATTTCACGTTCAGCGAAGCGTTGCGGAAAAGCCTGCGTCATGGTTTTTTTCCTGAGATAATGCAGAGGGTATTCCTAGCCGCCGCTGCACTCCGATATACAGAACTGATTCATCACAGGCTTGTTTTCTAGCTTTGATACCGCATTTTTCCCTTAAACCACTGCAGGCTCGAAACAATCAGGTTGCTAACAGTACAGTGGATAGAAGGAAATACTTCGGTAGATTTTCGTGACATACTCGCACACAAAATCTATATGGGCCAGGGACCTTCTGAACGTCTTTACGATGCACCCTTCGTCCTCATGCTAAGGGTGGTGAGGCATTCTGAGCAAATTATTTGGGATCACTCTATACTAATGTGACGCCCGGCAATAGTGAAGCTCCACTGAAACTTTGTAGACACAACAGCCTCTGACCGTCCAATCTTGCTCTGTAGTTTTGAAGCCCTTCCCCTCCCCCGTATTCTATTCGAGCTGGTTTCTCTGTCAGACTTTCCTTTCGACAAGTGGCTCGTTTAGCAAGAGCAAATTCGCAGGCGCCGTCTAACCAAGTGCGCAGCGTAAGTTGCGAACATAGCTTCCAGAACGTATTCAGAAAAGCTCTGTACCCTACTTAGAAATCAATGTTTTACACTTTCGAACAACCTACCGTTTTTCAAGTTTTTACAACACCTGAAGGTTAGCAAATCCTTCTGGGCTCCATTCCGCTTACCATTTGCTTTAGAAACTCTACCATAAACAATGTATGCCGCTCGAAATTCTTGCCGACACATCTTACCCGAACAACAGTTTCCACTTTTTTATGCTCTACATCTCTTCTTCACATGTGGTATGATCTTGTTGTATGATGATGATTGCTAAAAAAAAGCCGCTTGTAGTATATTTCAATATCTAATATTTCTTGCTGCTTCAGATGAGGATCAGATAAAAAGCTGCCAGTTGAAGACGTAGAAACTTCGGAATATAGCAGGCTATACGTTTGTAAAGAGGTTTTATTTGACCAAGATGGAACAAGTATGGCAACTGCTTAATTACGGCTGGCTCTTCATGTCAGTCGTGGCGCAAATATTGAGACTTGGTCTGTGCACTCTGGTGGTAATGCTTCTGGGGCCTTTGGCCGCTCTATATGTATACGACGTAGGTCTGTATACATGGAGAGTGGTGAGGAACCGGGGGTACCGACTGGAGCCCGAAAGAGCGAGGAATCAGAAGATAGAGGAGGATTCAAAGAGTGCTGAAATAAGTGATTTCGAAGTGATCAGCCATAACGGCAGCAGCAACGACACGAGCAGCAGCAGCAGCAGTGAGATCAATCTTGCGTACAATAGCGACACGGAATGGGACTCTATAACGGCGACGTCGCCTGTGGAGCCCGCCCGAGAGCGAGACGAGACGCTTTTAGTGGCCTCTGACGCTAAGTCGACGCCTAGGTTTGGGGGCATCAAGGGTTCGTTTACCAAGTTCTCGGATCTTATTACGGTTACTATATCTGCCGGAGCAAGCGATACATGCAAGACAGAGAAGTATGAGCACGAGGTGAAGCTCGTCACAGGCAGGGCCTGAGACGCTCGGAAATTGCTAAACCATTTTGGACGCTTTTTAATAACATTCAATCACAATCACACTATCAAGCTATGCTGGACACATAGCACACAGTTTAGGGCCCTAGGGAGGCCCCTCGTTTTCGCTAATTATTATTATACATATACTCAAGTTATTTATTCGGAAGAAACACGTTCGTTTACGAAAGCCGACAACCATCAAAGATAACGAAGTTGCGGGCACCAAACTCATTGGATCTGGAGATGAGTTGAGCTGTCGTTACTTTATCTTCTTTTCTCTTGATGTCTGCGCATGTGATCTTGCTGTTGGTTGATGGCTTGCTCAAATTTTTCAAAGTCAAACGTCTAGCAAGCTTATTACGAGAAAAACCTTTTATTCCTTTCAGTTTTGACGCCATAATAGTATTTCAGTCCATTATCAACCGCTCAGCTACCGCTTTTGAAATGTCTGCTAGATTTGATGCTCCAGGTGCCGGCGCTCCCGCCAAAAAAGCCTCCAGATTCGAACAATTTAGACAAACTCCTGCTTTCCCAGTATTGGTGAATTTGAGTCTATTCGTCGCGGGTATTGCATTTATCCAGTCACCATTGATGGACATGATGGCTCCTCAATTGTGATTGTTGTAGTCCAGAAGCTTGTAAATATGAGGGAAACAAGAGACCGCACGAAAGAAAATAATGATTATAGCAGGTATAGCTATTTGATCTCGTTGTATGTAAGATAATTAGTTGTGAATTGATTACTTTTTGATGAGAGGCGCTTGTACAAGCTGCGGCAAGGAACACTTTAATGTGATTATTTGAATCCGCATTAGGGGCGGACTCGTGCGTTAATAAATTTTCTGTGCTGGACCCCAAAGTAGCATGGTGTCGGTCAAGTTTTGAATGAGCGCTAATCTGCAAGCAACCCGAAAGTTCGTTTGCTTGAGTTCTGCTCAGGTTCCAATAAAATTTGCAACGGCAGTGCACGCAGTAACAGAATACTGTGTTTCCGACAACAATTTCGCGTAGCACTGCATTGATGTAGCACATCACCTTTCAGCGCGCGACACAAACCTGAGCATTCCAAGCGATGCCGTTCGCGTATGATAATCTCAGAAATTCAAGATGTGTATTGTATATATTAGATATTAAAAAAGGTAAATGCTACAATAGCCAGTTTAAAAGGGCATTTTGCTCAGCGCATTGCAACTAGACATCATGTTTTGTAGTCAGCATATCACGGTTGCCGTTCCTCGACAAGCTTATCTAGAGGTGTGTTGGGTCAACACAATGTACAACGCGTATAGCATACCTGGGAAGAAGAAGATGATGGTCAAAATAAGATCCAGGATACATTCACTTCCCCAGCCTTTCTCTAAAAAGACCGCTAAAGGTGGCAAGAACAAAGCTGATAATTTGTAAGTAAAATGACCATTTTCGACACAAGCACGATGATTGACTTAGTGAAATTTAAGAAACGAATCCTTAACGCCTGAGTTGTGACACAAAAACTAACCGCTACTTACCAATGATAATGTTGACAATTTGGGAACCTTCCATTTTGATGATGAGTGAATTCTGCTCGAAACGTTCAAACAAAGATAAGTACCTTTAGATAAGTATGTAGAATAGGAGTTGTTTTTGTCGCACTATTTATCCTGATTTTCCGAAAAAATACTCGAAACTCAGGACCGTTGAAAGATTCTATCGGGAAAAAAAAGCGGATTGTTTAGGTATTGTTCGCTTTTGTTGTCGGTTAGAATAGTTCAGGACACCATTCTGATGCTACGCTACTCAACATGCAGATATATTTAAAAATTTCACCAGGGACTTAACGGTCTATGAGTATCAATGAGTATCGTCGTAAATTATAGAGCAGCTAGAAATTGATATATTTAGGTGAAGCAGGTATGCATATAACAATGAAACCTGTCGCACGTCGATATTAACTGCTCTCCTCTATTATATGCAGCTCCCGCAGCACTGTGCCCTGTTTGAATTACTGCTTTAGCACTTTCTTGACAATCTTTTCAACCTCGTCCCAATCGTCGGTGGGTACTCTCGTCATCTCGATATCTCCGAAATATTTCTGAATGGCAGTTAGAACTTCAAACGACTTTCTGTCATGAACAAATGAGATAGCCACACCAGTACGGCCGAATCTACCGGTTCTGCCGATTCTGTGGATATACGTGGATGGGTCTGCCTTTCCTTGAAAAGTGGTTGGAAGGTCGTAGTTTACCACCATCGACACTGTAGGAATATCAATACCACGAGCAAGTACATTGGTGGTGATGAGAACTTTGGAACGGCCCTCGCGGAAATCGTCGATGAGTCTATCTCTTTCGGAGCTTTGCAAATCGCCATGCAAAATCGACACCTGGTGACCCTCTTGTTTTAGTTTCGCATACAGTACGTTGGCAGTTTGTTTAGTCTGCACAAAAATGATGGAGGAGCCAATCGTCAGTAGGCCATAAAGCTCTGTCAGAACTTCATATTTGTTGTTTTCGTCGGTACAATCCATAAACAATTGCTTAATGGCACCCACGTTTACCTCGTTTCTTTGCAATTCCAAAGAGTTGGCATCAGGTACCACTTTACGTGCGTAGTTTCTCACACTGTCGTCAAAGGTAGCAGAGAACAAAATCATCTGGGCGGCTTTGGGCAGAAACTTCTTCACGCGCAGACATTGGTCACCCAAACCTTGTTTATCGAGCATATTATCGGCTTCATCCAAAACGAAAACTTTAACCTGGCCCAACTGAAGCGCTTTTCTGCGCATCAGATCAAGGACGGTTCCTGGAGTACCAACAATGATCTGGGCAGTGATTGGCTTATTCTTCTCGAAGGAGTCTGGAACGATAAGTTGAGATGTGACTTTAGTGAACTTACCCATTTCCTGGATCACCTCAAGGGTTTGTCTTGCCAACTCTCTCGCAGGAGCTAAGCAGATAGCCTGTGTTTGTGGTTGCGTGATATCAATGCGCGATAGCATTGTTAGAGAGAAAGCGGCAGTCTTACCGGTACCAGATTGGGACTGAGCAATCATGTTTCTTGGAGGTTCGCTCAAAAGTAGAGGCAAGGCTCTTTCTTGAATTTTCGAAGGCTTTTGAAACTTCATGGCATATAGCCCTTTCAAAAGCTCTGGAGCAAGACCCAATTCTTCGAAAGATTTGATACTGTAAAGCGGAGAGTTCGGGTCGCCCTGGAGGTCTGCCAATTTCACCTTGACTTCATATTCAGATTTAACTAAATTTGAGTCTTTGCCTTCAGACGCACCCTTATCATCATTTTCTTTGGGTTTTTCCGTCTCTTTTACTGGCTCCGGTGTGGTTGTGGCATTTTCTTTGGTTTGAGTTTTAGCTTCTTCTTTCTTGGCTTCGATGTTCAAAGAAGCCAGTAAGTCAGCAGCATCTTGTTTCTTGGTGTTATCTATAGTTAGAGCGAGTAGCAATTAAAGTTAGTAGAACTCCGTATAATTAAAATAACGCCCGAAGTAGATCCAGGGTTTCTAATAGCATACCAGTCATTACGTGGCTTAACAAAATTGAAGAGATGTACTTTTGACAGATGAGAAAGATCAATATTGATAATAAAGGAAAATTTTAAAATACCTAATAAGTTCTCTCATGTGACAAGAGAATAAAGCTCAAGACACATCTTATACTACTGATGTTAAGGTTTGTTTGTTTATATGATCATTCGTTATTTTGTATATATAAAATGTACGTTAGAGGAACAGCCTGTGTTCTATGCAGAAATGTTTGAAATGGAAATGAATGAGACCTGCTCAAATTCCATCGGGAGCCCAATCGAGGCCCAGTCTTTGATAGACCCGGGACTGACATTGTGACCAAAGCATGGCTTTTTCGTCCTTCGTCAGAGAGATCTTAGATGGTGCGGCAGGATTGGTGGTTGTGGGATTGTTTGGTGACGCTATGGGAATGTTGTCCTCAGATGATAGCATAGCGGTGTTTCTCAATAAGGTTCTTTTCAACAAAGATTCGCGTTTCCTGGAAGGAATAGTGGAAGGCGGAGGCATATCCGGCTTCTTCACAAGCGCTTGTTGTTGTTTCCATTTCTTGTAATCGGCACAATGACGTTTAAAATCAAACCGGCATTGGGCTTCAACGGCAATATTGAGCAAATAATTTTCTATTATGTTTCGCCATTCGGGTTTTGATAGATTCATAATGGATTCTTCACGGCCAAGATATTGATGGTGACGTTTGCGAGCTGCAGCAACGGTATATTTGGCACTTGTAAGTTTGAACTCGTAATCGAGGTTTGCCTCCAAGTACAGGTCAGATTCGACCAAAGTGCGTATTATGAAGTCATCCGTGGAGTTGAGTGGTAGAAGTTGTAGTCTGAACTGGGGTACAGGTGTTTTAGTAGAGGACGAGGAAGTAATGGAAGAAGTGTCGAATTCGACCAAAGGAAGTTGCGCTCCCCATTCGGGCCGAAACTGTTCCACTACGAGCAAAGAACGGATATCGTTGAGGTCCCAATCGAGGAGCTCCCGTTTGGTGAATTTAGGACGGCCGTTGCATAGCAGGTTTTGTGGGTCGAGCAGTAGGTCTGAGGAGTACATGTCGTAGAAAGTCTTCGGAAGCGCGTCCTGGAGATGAATTGTCTTGGGCGCCTCGATGTAGTCGATATAAGAAGCCGTAGTGCTAGCTCTCGAGGAGAACAGACTGGATCCGGCCGTCGAGATGGTTGCGAGCGAGACAGAGTCTGAGTCACGTGAACGTGAATGTGCGATGCTGGGTGCGGCTGGTGTGACGCCCTTTTTCTTGCCCTTGAGGAGCCGTTTGTGGATCTCATCGCGGGCACGACTAGCGAACTCAGGCGGGGCATTGACAAACTCGTGGTCCTCGGGAACAGGCGCCAGTTCCGGGCCTTTGCGTTTCGACAGCAGGCCTGGCAACGCTTGTTTCGTCGATGTGGGCGGTGGTGGAAGCACAAACATGTGTGTGTGTGGGAAAAGCCACTGACTAGCTGTGAGTGGGCGTTCTATCTGCGATTCTATGCGCTCGGAATCCTTTGGCGACGTTGGTTTTCGGCTTTCGAGTTTTAGCTTTTTGGTTTTCGAAATCCACAGAAAATAAATTGTGGGCACAACTGGGGCGAACTGACAAAAAAGAAGATGCTGCGAAAATTGGATGAAAAAAAGCCTATGTTTCGAACTATGCCTCTCTCTCGTTCAACTCTCGATCTTCTCTCTGCTTTCTGCTCTGCCTGCCAGCGCTCTTCTAGCGTGTTTTGTCTGGGATTATGTACCTAGCGTTTACGTTTGTACGTCTTGGCTCCTTCATTGCCTACTGATTTTTTCCATCTCATCTTCTATTTAAATATTATTGGCCGATGTTTCCCCGCAGTTTTTTTCATCCGGAATTTTTCCGACCTTGCATTTGTTCCGGGATTAGTTTTTCCGGGCGTCTGGAAGCAAAGCGTTGAAAAGAATTGTGGAAAGAAGGGGAACTACTGAACGATTGTGACGAAAATATATCGATGGCACGTCCGTCAAGATGGTTTGATGACGGTTACGGTACTGTGGTTGAATATTGTGAGTTTCAATCTCAAGAAGAAGAGACACGGCTGGACAACCGAGCGTGCATTATCTAAGGTAAATTCTTGTAAAAAGTAGCACATATGACAAACTGACAATGGCAGTGGTAGTGAGCAGCCCTCGATGAAAGGTAAAAGACCATTCTACTGAAGTGCTTGTGCTAATTTAGTGATTGTTTGATAAGTCAAGCAATGACTCTTATAACAGCAGCGCTGGAACTATTGCCAGTAGTTGTATGATAGCTACTGGAAAAAATTTCACTTCCAGCAGTGTTCAACATTAAGTGTGTGCTAGCGCAAGCAATGAAACTCGCCTCTAGTTCAGCTGGCATTTTTGCCAGCAGCCGCGTAATAGGTCAAACAACAAACTTCACCTCCAGTGGTGCTCTCACCAAACTACAAATCAATAACAACGTTGATAATTTCCTCTCTGGATACGGACTGATGTTCGAATGCACAGCCAGCTTCCAAAGTATCTTACGTTCCAAGATGGCAATTACTTTTCAAAAAAACAACCCCTGCAGCTTAGGAAGCAGGAAATTCATGCTCTGAAAATTTGGGACAGGCATACTACCACAACCATTTCGCATGTCATAGTTTTTCTCCCGTTTCTGAACCAATGTTTTTACAAAACTGTAACAACCACAAGACATGGGAAGTCGACAGAGCAACTCGAACGAATATAAGTCATAATCTGGCACAGCGACCTGGCTTATGCAATACTAAAAAAGCATTCCTCAGGACTGGAGATGAACAACCGCAGCAGGCAGCCGTAAGCCGAGAAACCCCAAAATTCTTGGCAAAGGTATAATACTTGTAAACGAGTATACTTGCGCTCGGGTGCTCGGCGCTCATAACCCCGAAGTCACGTTTGTAAAGCTTATTCTATCATTTTATACCATTTTGTCACCTCCACAGTTCAACGGCAGTCGTTTAGTTACTCTTGCAAAGTAGGTAGCAGCCTAGCCACGGGTTTCACTTTACTTGGAGACTTATACAGACAAAAAGTAGTAGAGGTGATTACCAGCATTTATGATTGATGATTCTGAAGAAGCCAACTATTCTTGAAGGAGTCTAAATTATTTTGTGGAGCTCATCAAGAACCGTGAAACTTATCAACAGCCCTAGCAGTGCGGTCTATGGTATCTTTACAAGAGCGCTTAACGGCATTGAGTTTTCCAAGCACTACCCAAAAGACAAATAATAAGTAATCCAGCATTCACTGATCAAGTAAACTACTTCACTTCTCATTCCTTGTCCACATCTAAGATTTTTGTTGATAGGTCCGGGAAAACCATGGAGATCTTGATCGCCTTCATAATAGGAGCAACTTTAATCAATCTATTATGTAACCTAAATTATTGGCAGGCTTTCCCTTGGTGAATTAGACTTTGCCTCGATGTTTATCTGTCCCAAGATGCAACCATCGAACTCTTGTAGTATTGAAGGTTACTGAATTATCAGATTTCAGTCCTATTTAGCTCTAGTCGCCAGGAATCATTGAAGATAAAGTAGTAATAGTTTATCAGAGAGTGCGAAATCCAACTCACATTGAACCATGAGTAGAACTTGTATCACGGCTTAAGCATTACAGCTTTCTGCTGGTGACCAAGTGGAAAAGGTAGTGGCAAGTCGTGAATGAAAAAAAAAATCGAAGTATCTATTGTAAACGTTATCTGGCATAGGAAAACAAGTCCAAATAGAACTCTCGACCATTTCATACCATGCGTGTTTACAAATAGTTTCAATTCATTAAATGAGCGCTATATAATAACTGGGGCCAGTTGTTGATAACACGCGATAATGACATTTTCGCGAAGCTTTGTGTCTAGACTAGCCGTAACTTAAAATAAACTCCATAGAGCGGTATCCGCCGATATGAAAAAGATCACAGATGCGGTTTCAAAAACACTGCGTTCACCGCACAGTCTCTTATTATCTGTTATCCTCATCGAGGATAGGAACAAAATAATAATTTCTCCGAAGCGGGGAATCGAACCCCGATCTCCACGGTGAGAGCGTGATGTGATAGCCATTACACTACATCGGATTGTTGTTGAGTATTGGAGGTAAGCGTAACAATATATAGCATAGTAGTGTCTATGTGCAAAACACTTTCTTTCGCTTCTTCGAAGCTTGACGTCACATTCGTCAATTACTCGTGAAATAACTGCAGCACAATGATTGATTTGCCTATACTCATACAAGCAGTCTTTGTACTTGATTATATGCATCCCTGTTGGTAACAGTATATCTGGGTGTTTAGCAACAAAAAGGTCTTAATAAAAAAGAGCATGGATTTTCATACTTTCAAAGACCTCTCGTAGACGTCACTTTGGTCGAGAGTCGTTTGCGTAATCAGAAGTCGTAAGGATGGTTGTATTAGAATCTTTTAATCGATCAGTCCCCCGGAATGCTATTTCTTCGTACTCTCTAACTTTACAATAATGGATAGTTACAACTTATATTCTTATCAAGATACATTAACCTCTATACAACTTCAAACCTAACCACTTCGTCAAGGGCCATCCCATGATTCTTACCCTTATACAAAATCTTGAAACCAAGATTCAGAATAGTTGAACGGTATATAAGTACAAGGTTTTTGGTCCAAACTGATTTTGAGCCCGAATTCAAAGTTTTCTGTCCTTGCTTTTAATACTGATATAGACCCCAGAGGTTTGAAATCCCTTATGGATAAAACGATAGACGTAATACGGGACCTTTGAGGACAATGGCAATGTTTGATCTCTTAATCTTCGCCAGCTAAATTCTTCTCAACCAAATTGTGTGATGTAACTAGAGTTCACTTTTGCCGCGCAAAGTAAATTCGACCTTGTGCTTCTCTTTTTACCTTCTCCACTCTCCTCGAGGTTTTGCTTGTGGCGGCGCAGAGCCGGAATACCGTGAAAACCGAGGTTTGTTAACGGACCCACCGTTCTGGCTGGGACCTTGCAGCTTGTTATGGGGTCTATACTGACCTCCACCAGCACTGTCATATCTGGACCCCTGGTTTCGTTGCTGGAATGAGTTAACATTGCTCGTTCCCACATATGGAGCGCTGTGTGATTGTTGATAGAATAAAAACGATTTGTAGCCACCAGCGCGAGGTTGGTATTGCGTTGTAGTGCATGGTCCTACAGGCACGATATTATGCTTCATATCCGTCGCATTCCATCTGTGATTGTAACGATATGTTATAGCATCACGGTCCTGTGGTGTTAGCATCGCTTGCGGTGGTATGAACCCATTCAACAAGACCGATTTGCTAGGGCCTGGGAGCTCAGGCATCTTGTAGCCAACTTTCAGGAAAAGGTTGGTACTGATGTCAGGTAATCCACCTCCAATAACTGGACTCGTCATCTTACTGTTCAGCGCGAACCCTTCTTTATCAACCCATGCTTGACCTGCTAACCCACTCTTGAAATGTTGAAATGTTACAACCTCAACCGGTGAACCTCCATACAGTTTGCTACTGAACTTATCATAATTTGCATTTTTGTTGCTTATCAAAAGAACTTCTTGTTTGCGAACATTACGGGATTTCTCGCTTTCACTAAGATGTTCATACTGCTGGCGAACTACTCTCAGCAGTCTCTTCTCGTCAATAAACGGAAGAAGTGCAATTCCTTGCCAGGACATTTTCTTGCCGTTCATATCGACGGGGAACTCTTGCGGGTAAAAGTCAATAATTTCTGAATTTGGTTCTTTCATTAAGGAACGAAATATCTCGGGTAAGTTATGACCCGATGCAGCAGGTAGCACACTCATCAATTGTTCAAATGGTAAAAATGGTTCGCCTTTCTCGAATCCAATCTTCAGAGTATTAATGTTTTTGAAATCAGATGCAAATGGTGCGTAATGGTAAGGATAATACCAATCCCATGAAGCGCACCCTTGATAATAATAAAGCAAAACCCATGAAACACCTTCCACGTAACACTTTACAACATCTTTGCGTAGCGAATCAATGTCACGCTCGTTGATGTGAAATTTGGCAGTGTAATATCTGTCATGATACCCAGGTTCAAATAATTTAACCTCTTCATCTGTGTCGATAACACCACTCTTGACTAGTCCAGTATGGATGACTTGAAAGCTCGTCGGTGTCTCTGAGTCCTCGCCCGCAACGCTGGGGGTTTCGGAGGTCTCGTTGTCTATGTCACCTATCTTTCTTTTGTTAGAGGTCACCGAATCAGCGATGGATGAATCGTCTTCAATTTCCGCTTTAGTTTCATCAACGTCCTGATTTTCTTCGCGCTCGGGTCTAGACATAAGCTTTTGCTTCATCATGGCTGCCGCAGAAAAGTTCGCTTTGTTTGCTACTTCCACGGCACTGGAAACTTCTTCACTTGAATACTCTTTCTCGGGACCCTTGTTTTGCTCACTTTGAATTTTGAGCGCAGCTGAAGATTGTTTGTCACCTTCGTTAGCCAAGTTCATCTCTTTTCTAAGTTTGACAAAATCTTTATTCGATAAATTTAACGAACCGTCGGCAGCTTTTCCGGAAACGTCATAAACTGGCATATTTTCTAATGGCACGGTAAAATTTCTATCAGTCCTTCCTTGGGTTACATTATTATTACTCTTAAGCATCTTACGTCTTTTTACAGCTTCTTGTTTCCTGATTTCTTGTAAGTATCTTCCCTTAAACATTTCTGGCTCGCGGTTTCCTAGTTGCTCCAATAGTAGTTCTACAGATTCTAGATTCAATACACCATCGCAAGTCATATACGTTTTGAGTCGAGGTAAAATTGTTTTCCAAATTTCAACCAGTATGTCGATGCTGTTTTCTCTTACATCCAACGAGGGAAGGTGTGGCAGGAAATCATTACCACAGAAGAAACACATGAACACCCAATCATCGATAGCTCTTTCAGTATCGAATTCGAATGATAGGCGAGGTACGAAAAGCTCGACGGACAGGTATTCTCTTAGAACGCCGACGTGTAGCCATAAGAAAGGTTTCTCCGATTCTTGGAGTGCAAGGCTTTGCTTCTCTTCTTCCGTCATGTTGATAGCATCCTGGACTCGCTGTCTCCTACGATTATCTTGTGCAAAAACATCTTCCCGGAGGATTTTAAAATGAGGTTCGTGGGTGGCTAAACCCAAGAAGATCAGGTCAGCATCCAAACCATAGATGCAATGTGACGTATTTGGATTATACTGAGGATCAGACCTTTGGGATCTAATGAAGTTCATGATCTTATGTTCACCTTCTCCGGGAACTGTGGCATCACTGATGATAACCTGTAAGTTCTTCCAGCCAGGATCTGTAGCAAGCTTGAAGCTGGTCCAATACCGGAGAGCCGCTGCTAACTTATCCATGAATGGTGTTCCAGGTGTGATGGCATTACTATCCCAGGTTTTCTTGTTTCTGATGCTCTCGTCGATAATTTCACCCATGTCTTCGCGCTCCAAGAGCACTCTTTCGCGCTCATCATTTTGGATCTCTGCATCTCTAGCACTCCTGAATCTACGTGCACGTTGCTGATTCATCTTTGCCCGCGGGGCGACACCATCTACAGCAATCACCAACACCTTTCGTGGTCTCGCCATGTTGAGAACACGGTTAGTGTACTCAAAGACTGCCAGAAGCATCTCGTCTTCAGTTTCTGGAGGTGGCCGATTTTCTGGATGTGAACAGGGGTGTACGATACCATTCATGTCCAGGTATAGATTTTCCAGTTCTCCATTGGGGTTCACTCCCGCATAGTCTATCGGCAGGGCTACTCCATCAACGATTTGGGGCGTATCTTCTAGTACTGGCGAGATGATCTTTGGGTACTTTCGAGAAAGCCATCTGAAGAAGGACGGAACACCCATAGTTCAAGTGTTAAAAAATGGTCGACGTTGTTGATTGCCCTTTCAAAAATGCTTAGTATCACCAACGTCCAACTGTATTTTTTTTGTCAATTAAAACAAATAAAAGTTTTAGATATTATTGAAGGTTCGAATAATAAACATATACACTACACTGGCCAATTGTAGCAACCTGGCATAGCTTGCATCTGTGTAGTTTCTATATGATCCCCTTTCGGATAACGAAACGGGCCCTCACCCGCCAATATCATTCTTTACCGTTATTGGATACAAACGAACTTGTTTTGAAAGGAATTCCAACTGAGGGCACCGTCGCAGGCCGGGATTATATGGAATGGGCGAGCATTCGGGAACTGGGTAATCGTAACTTCTTTGCACCCCGCAGTCGAGCCCAGCGGCAATTGCTGCCCTCAATTTCTCAATATGAGGAAATCCTGGCTCACTGTATGGCTCGTTGGCTGCTAGTGGACTACAAGCTAAATTCGTTTCCTTACTTCGACCTGAATATCGTAACCGTATACACAGATCTGCACCAGTCGTTGCGGATGTCGCGGTCGATTCTCAATTACTATGCAAAAACAGTGCCTGAAGATCTGTATCAGCGGGTTAACTGCTACTTACTGCCACTTCACAACAACAATGTTCAGGAAAACATGAAAGTTTCAGTTCCAGACTCAAAAATCACAGTCCTACAAGACGGGATACTCTCAACTTCGCCGTCGTTTTTCATCGAAGATCCCGTTTATGTCATCATGGCGAATGATGTACTGCGACATCTGTCACAAGATTATGTGCGGAGAGTCGATTCGACCTGGGAACAGCGCTATTTGGACTTCTACGAGCAAGGAACTCGCCATCAAAGATTTAGCAAAACGTTAGACTATTGGTGTAACGTCACCTTGGACACTCTCGCTTCAGAGCTTGATGCCAGCGGGTTACAGGAAACATACATTCCAACCCGTTTGGTGCAACTATTTTACCTGCTACAACACTGTGCTCCTGAACATAAGCTTTTAGCCTTCGATGCAGCTCAAGGCAGCGAATCATTGTCGGTGATGCGTCAAGTACATTCCTGGTTTTCCCCGCAAAAGGAAACGTTTCGTGCGAGCCAACCATATGGACCCCAAGATCCGCTGAATTCTGATGAAGCAACGAGCTTTGTCTCGAATTTTACAGAGCTGCGTAAGATATATGCGGCAGTCGGTAACGGGGCCAAGGTATGCCAATCCAAATCTTTGGATGATTTTGCAAGAGATTGGTCGGATATTGAGGAAACAGAATGTATACTGGGTGTCAGTGACTTGGGGACTAGGACGCAGTGGATGCGAGACGCTAGTATAGGCGTTCTTCATGCCTGAAGTATAAGAAGCGAGATCTCTGGTGGGGCAAGAGGTAATCAGGTAGACGCACAGGACATTAAACCTGAAGAGCCGACTTTTGCAAATTTTGAACCCATTGTGGAGCTTACGAGCATTTACACTTCGCCACGAAATTTACATTTACGCTACGAGATCAAGATGGTATTTGATTGTTGGATTCTTTTTTTCATTGCACTGCGGAGAACGGGAGGCAGCACTTAGATTGAAAGAACCTCAGAAGTTTGTGTCCTGGTGGTGTATTGATATTGGAATCTCGTATAGCGATACTGGCTATCGCTTAGTTTTTTTTTTGAACAAAGGCTATTTATTGCATTCAGACATAGGAGTAACACTAATTTGAAGCATGGTTATTTTGCATTATGTATTATATCACAATTGGTAGCTTAAAAGTGAAAGGGCTACTTAATTGACACTGAAGCAACCGACAGTAGGGCAACCACTAAATTTTATTATAAGAATTTTGTAGATCTGAAATTGGTGGCGCGGGCAGTCTAAACAACTTGCCGGCAGGATTTCAGTATCTTTCTGGATAGCCAAACGAGTCAACCTAAAAATAGAAGAAAACGCTAAGTGACAGCCAAGAGGTAATGAATTGTTTTTATAAAGACCCAAACTTTGGGCTACTACAATATTCTAAACTAAGTGGGTGGTGCGATCGGTGGAATTGCGGACATGCGGGAAAGATTGCGACCTTGATGGGGGTCGGGAGGGAATTCCCGGCTGTGGCAACGTCTCTTTGTCGTTGTATGGGTCAATTTCCATGGAGGAATGAGATTGCATAGTGGAGTCGACTTTTTCGGATTCCGAGCCTTTCTCGATGGGAATCTTGACGGTGCGACCTTTGAAGGCGAATCCCGGGTAGAACACGGTCATGAGGGTGGTGGCCATGGACATCATGAGCGCGTCCAGAATGATGAAGTAGACCTCGTGGGTGATCAGGTCGCCGTGCCAGCCCTCGGCCAGCTCGACGACTCGGTATATGCACCGGACGTACACCAGAAGCACGGCGGCGGTGAGCGCGTAGCCAAAGTAGTTGAACACCCAGCGTTTGGGATGGATGCGCAAAAACTCGAATTTGGGCCGGTACTTGTAGTCGATGTCCTGCTGCGAGACGTGCACCAGCGACCACGACGGCTTGCTGGCACCCGTGTGCTCCATGCGCGAGACCACGAAGATCTGGTACAGCAGGTGGAACCACA
Organism: Lachancea nothofagi CBS 11611; assembly: GCA_900074755.1. Lineage (NCBI taxonomy): Eukaryota > Fungi > Ascomycota > Saccharomycetes > Saccharomycetales > Saccharomycetaceae > Lachancea > Lachancea nothofagi. The sequence continues at coordinate 2,145,291 of LT598447.1, forward strand.
GCACCAGGAACACCGACATGGACGCTACCTGGAAAGCCAGTCCCGCCACGAAGATGTGGTCGCCGGTGGCCGTGTCCGTGTTGTCGGCCGCGGCGCTTCCGGACATCCCGCCGCCCACTGCTTGGACGATCAGCGAGATCACGTCGCACGCCATGAATATCCACGAGTACAGCATGGGATTTTTCAGCAGCGCGAACCGGTGGCCGTAGATTTCCACCAGCTTGCCCAGCTGGTAGTAGATGCCGGCCATGGTGAACACGGGCGCGATCGTGAGACAGATGAACTGCAGCAGAAACGTGTCGATGTTGGTCGTGTCGTTGTGTCCAAGCGCTCTTCCGATGTAGCCGGCTACCTCCAGAGCACACGCGCACAGGAACGACACCAGTATCCACCACTGGCGGGTGTACACGCCTGCGGCGAGCTGCAGTATGAACAGAACTCCGAAGATGGCCGCCATGGCGCTGTTGAACGCGAGGTTGGGGGTCATGCCGCCATACATGGAGTAGGCGTCGGACGCGGTTGCGGCGGCAACGGACGCGGAAACGGACGCGGTGCCTGTGGCGGTGCCTGTGGCGACGTCGGACGCAGCCTTCTGCAGGAGCGTGCGCGTTGCTGACGTGAGCATTATTGTGTTTGTGTTTTTGTGGCTGTGCTTTTTCTTTTCTTCTTTTTTAAACCCGCTGAACTCCGTTGTATCGGCTCCGGATCTGATTTCCACTCCCGATCTCGTGAGTGCGGTATGGTCTTTTTCTTCGCCTATGGGGGGAGGAAAAGCGTGTTTGAGATTGCGACAACTCTTATAGCGTGCCGGTATGAAAAGGTATGAAAAAAAGATTCCCTGGGTATGATGTGTTTATAACGTATATTGCAAAATGCGATTCGGATGCACACACGCGACTGTCGGGGTTCTGGCCAAAATCTGCTTAAAGCCGAGCGAAGAATATAGCTACCCTCGAGGTTGTGCGGTAGGGTGCGAGATGTTGATTTATGGATCTGGAGGAAAAATGTATGTGTGCGGGAATGGGTTGAAAGGTCGTTCTTATATATGATTTTTGTATATGGAACATGGGCAAGAAGAGGCTTGGAGTGGGTTGCCACTGGGATAAAACCGTAGGGCACGTAAGGCTCGGGGTATAGAGTTGATTGTCGTAGTGCTGTTGCGAACATCTCGGAATTAATGTTTAGTTTTTTCGGGGCGGAGAAAGTTTCGGCCGCGGAACGGAGCGAGTTCAGGGCATTCCGAACGGGTGTAGTGGCGGAAAGGTGCATGCAGGAACCTGCAGTACGAGCTTCGGCGAGTATTGTGAAGAGTGGGAGAGAAGAGTGTAATACAAGACTTAAGTACTATTAATCAGTACGAGCTTCGGCGAATATTGTGAAGAGCGGGAGAGGACGAAAGAGTAAGGTAGCACTGTTGACAATTAGAGCGCAATGTGACTGTGAAAGTAGTATGCTGTAGTACCATTCGCTGTGCTACCATTGACAATATGAGCCTCAGCGTGTTGTACCATTCGCTGTAGTACTACTGATTGTAGTACCATTGGCAATATGAGCCTCAGCGTGTTGTACCATTCGCTGTAGTACCATTGACAATATGAGCCTCAGCGTGTTGTACAATTCGCTGTAGTACTACTGATTGTAGTACCATTGACAACTCGAGCGTATTGTGAACTGTAAAACTGCTATTGGCTGTAGCGCTATTGACAATACGAGAGAAGAAGCACTTTTGGCACATCTGCGTCAGTAGTAGTAAACTTACTGAATTAGACGTTTAAGTCGTTCGCGATGGATCGTGCACTTCTATTCGAATCTGGGATTCTGCTTATCTCTCTCCGCTATGAGGTTGGTCCAACGAGTGGAACAATCAGTCGATATACATATAAAACTGACTGATTATCACTCATGAACATATCATACATCGTATAGTACATTATTACTGTCCAATCAGTTAACTACAGACCACCGCAAAGTGTCGTTTGCTACTCATCTTCAGTTTGGGGGATGTATCGAATAATCCATCCACCAATTGGTGATATCACTTTGTACTATTTTGTCATAGTTCGATCTACGTCATTGTGCAATTGACGCCATCTAGCAATAGCGCACGGGTCCTGACAATTGAATAGTACGAGTACCAGCTTGTTGTGAAGTGAGAGAGGAGAGTAATACAAGACTTAAGTAGTATTAAACAGTACGAGCTTTGGCGAATATTGTGAAGAGTGGGAGAGAGGAGAGTAATACCACCGAACAACACGAAAGAGTAAAGTAGCACTATTGACAATTCGAGCGTGTTGTGAACTGTGAAAGTAGTATGCTGTAGTATCATTCGCTGTAGCACTACTGATTGTAGGACCATTGACGATACGAGCCTCAGCGTCTTGGGAACTGTGAAAGTAGTACCATTCGCTCCACTACCATTGGCTCTACTACCACCCTCTCCACTACCATCCTCTTCACTACCATCCTCTCCACTACCGTCCTCTCCACTACCGTCCTCTCCACTGCCATCCTCTCCACTACCACCTCCCCACTACCATCCTCTCCACTACCCTTGACGATTCGAACTGCCCTCCTTTTGAGTAACAAGACTGTGTCTAGTGAAGAACGAGAAATATCCCAGTATGAGCGCTTAAGGTAGTACTAGTAATGCTGAACCATACCGGTTGCCCGAGACTCGTAGCTCGTGTCTCTGAGGACGCTAGTCTCTCCTCGACGTGAGAAGAAACCCATCTTTTTACGCGGTACATGTATCTCCCCCAAAATCGAAGCCCACCTCGTTTCCTCGGACCATGAATGGGTATCACCATCTCTCTTATGGCTAAAGCATGACACTTGGCTTCAAATATATCGGCACTGGTTCCGGCCCATATCACTTTGTAGTATCATGTCATCATGCGGCTTGGCGTTATCTTCCCCCCCATACCTCGGCCCCCGCGTCGCGTCAGTATAGTACAAAGCGACAAGCGTTTCACTATCGACGCCCCTGCTCAATCCCCATCACGCAATCTAATTAATCGAGGCTTTGCTCATAGTCTTCATCATGCGATATCTAAGTTTCGAAGCTTGCGCCCTCCCCCGCCCAATCTCGCCCTCACGTGCTCTGCAGTCGTTCCTCCGTTTCCAAAAAGCACAACACCATTCCCATGCACGCAATAACTTGTGAGAACCACGGAACGCCTATCAAACCATATGCGGCTGCGTCCGTTTCGAAACTCGTCTCGCCAACGTGCAAACTCACCCGCTTACGTACCATTTGGGGCATCGACAAACCGCTGTTTTCCAGGTACTTGGCCCATAGTATCGCATCCGTAGCATCTTCGCGCGTGCTACTCGCTTTCTTGGCCTTTCGGATTTCCTTATCCTCCAGCAACGTGGGCATATTCGCAGGAATCACTTTTAGGTCGAAATCTCCACTTCCCCTGAGTCGCCACCCAACATTCCATTCTCCAAGTCTCGTGTCCATGTTCTGCGAGAAACGGTGTCTTTTCAAAAGGACTTCCTGGAGTCCATCCGGAGTGTAGAACACATATCTGTAGCTGGTTCTGGTGCCACGAATTTCTTTGTACACTTCGCAAAACGGCATTCTGTAAATCGCCCGTGTTTTGTCCTCACACACAATGCTGCAATTAGGATGTGGGGGCTTCTGTGCTTCCGGTTGAAGTACATTCTTGTATATCCTGTACCGCGGCTTACTTGCCCCGGAAACTGTCTGAGAGAGAAACTTATCGTCGCATTCCAAAAGTGGCACTCCAAGGCCATCGTTTTCAAGGTTGCTTTGGATCCGGATTTTTCGGCCGGACTTCTTATAGCGATCGAACGAGTGCTCGGACGGGAAGATCATAATTGTACTTAAGTTGGTGAAAATACTGGCCACTACCATTTCCCTTTGTCTGGAGAAACGCAACGAAGGCGAGACTGTTTCGTCGTGTTCATTACAGATTATTGGTCTGCTTGAACTGTTTCCCATGGCAAGCGCGCTTTATCTGCTTGGTGCGCATATCATCTAAAGATTCCTAGCCGTTGAGTATCGAAAATAGGGTTTGGACCCTGATCATGATATACGTTAGTGTCGCTGATGTTCTGGACATCAATTAGCGACTTTTGGCTCGTTAATGCACTCCAGTTACTAATGAGAATCTGCTTTGGCCACCTCGCAAAAGTGATTGTTGAAGTCGCTTTAATGTGTGGGATTACGTCTTTTGCCCCGTGATCCGTCTGAATGCTATGAGTTGATATCTCAACATAAATAGCAAACTCGCTTTAAATTCGACGGAAATAGCGCCACGCACCCACCGACTCTCATACGAATCCAATTCCACACGCCTCTCCTTTACACTTCCAACCAACACAACCTCGACTAATCATGTCATTACAATGCCACGTACGCCAAGTCATCACTTTATACTTTTCCGTCACAAAGTCACGTACACACAGATACTAAAAGATCTCTTGAAATAGATGATTCAACGTTATAAAAGCTCAAAAGCCACCTCCAAATGCAGGTTTCCTCGCCAGTTGGATCAGTCGTCTAATGCCCACCTCTTTCATACCAGTATCCAATATTAAAACATGGTAATAGAATACGGACATGCACGTGACCAGAATCCTAGCGGGCTCCCTCTCCATCTCAACCCCGTAACAAATTCAACAAAGGATCTTCACCTTCAAAAACACACTTTCGTATTCAGAACTCCCTCAAACACTGCAGCCAAACTTGCCACTCGCTATCAATTCAAATGGCTCCCTATGTTCCCAAGAGCGAGACCTACTCCAATCCCTACGATGGGAAGTCCTACACGCTCAGAACCTGGATTTACGACCTGATGGTCTTCATATTTGACATCATCTTCGCCATCTTTTTCCGGGAAATCAAAGTTCGTGGCACTCACAATGTCCCAGTCAAAGGGACGCCAACCATTTTGGTCTGTGCTCCGCACGCCAACCAATTTGTAGATGCCGCTCTAGTAATGTCCCAAGTGCGGAAGCTCAAGGGAAATCGCTCGAGACACACCTGTCTGGTAACAGCAGAAGTCAGCTATAGAAAAAGGTTCATTTCTCTTTTCAGCAAGAGTACTGGTGGCATTCCAGTTCCGCGCGCTCAGGACAACCTTAAGCCTGTCGACTCTCAACTTCAAATTTATATTCCTAACTGGGACACACCTACCGTGGCCAAATGCCGTATGATCGGAAGCACCGACTCACCAAGGCTCAAATCTCGATTCACTCCTAAATCCTTGATCGGCATGCCTTTTTACTTGGGAAATACTCAAATCGCAGAAGTCAAGGACGACGAGACTTTAATCTTAGCTAAACCTTTCAAAGATACCCCCCAGATCCACGATTTGCTCTCTAGCGGTACAAACTTCAAGTATGCCCCCAAGATTGATAATACTGCGGTGTATCAAAACGTGTTTAATCATTTGCACTCAAGCGGGTGTGTTGGAATTTTCCCCGAAGGTGGCTCGCATGACAGACCTTCGTTGTTACCAATCAAAGCAGGCGTCGCCATCATGGCTTTGGGAGCGGCAGCCGCCGACCCCTCGATCAAGATTTCTGTGGTTCCTTGCGGTATCAGTTACTTCCATAGAAACAAATTCAGATCTAGAGCGGTTTTGGAGTTTGGCCAACCAATTACGGTCGATGGTGAGATGGGAAAAAGATACGAACAGGATGCTCGCGCCCAAACTTCTGAACTACTTGACAAGATAACTCAAGCACTTTACGCCGTAACAATAAACGCGCCGGATTACGAAACTTTGATGACAATTCAAGCTGCGAGAAGACTCTACATTCCCGCAGCTTTCAAAGGCGAGAATGGCCACTTGCCTCTTCCTTTGGTTGTGGAAATGAATAGACGTTTATTGATCGGATATTCTAAGCACCAGGATGATCCCAGAATAAAACATTTGAAGGCAATGGTTTTACAGTACAACTCAAAGCTTTACGCGCTTGGTTTAAAAGATCACCAGGTTCCTGAACTTACTCCTAAAGGTGGCAAATGGATATCTATGTTGACTTTGGGAAATCGTCTATTGTGGACTTCTTTTTACCTTCTTCTTTCCCTACCGGGTACCATCCTCTTCATGCCCGTATTTGTAACGTGTCACTATTACGCTCAACGTAAAGCTGAAGACGGTTTGAAAAAGTCACTTGTAAAACTGAAAGGTACCGATCTGTTGGCTACTTGGAAGCTTCTCGTGGCCTTAGTTTTCGCGCCAACATTATATGTGACCTACTCCTTAACACTGTGCTTCTTAGTGAAATCGCATCCCCAGTTATTCAAATATATTTGGATGGTACGCATAAGAGAACAGTGTGGTAGTGCAGCAAATTTCTTCTACTTTTACGTGCTGTTGGTTGCGGCCACGTATGCAAGCTTCAAAACCGGCGAAACAGGCATGGATATATTCAAATCTTTACCACCACTTGCAGTCTCTTTGGTATATCCACAGCGTCACCTCGAGCGTTTACAAGAAACGCGTAAAGAGCTTAGTCTGGAAGTCACCCAGGTTTGTAACGATCTGGGGCCCACGGTATTTCCTGATTTTGGAAGATTTTTGATTACTCAAGAAGCAGCCAAACATGGGAAAGATGACGTCGACCCCGGGCCAAGAAGTAGGTCGTCTTCTGTCCACTCGATGAGCTCCGAGTTTTCAAATGCACTGTCCAAAGTCAATTCTACGTCCTCGCTATCCGACATCCCCATATTGGGAGAGGGCTCAATGCGTTCGCAAATTGACGACGCTCTTGAAGAAGTAACGCCTGCCAAATCGTCTTTTATTTCCAACTTAATAAGGCAAAGAAGGCAAGAGGAGAAGACCGACTAGTCTTACGATTCCTTTCTTGTATGTGATGATTTATGTAATTGATGTTAGTTAAAAAGCTTTTTAATCCTCGCCTGCAGGAATTTCATCTTTCAGAACTCTGTTAAGCTTGATCCGCAACTCTGTAGTCTGATCGCCCTTCAAAACGTCATTCACGAACCACACATCGCAATCCATTTGAACCATCTCTAGCGCGCCTTTCAGCACCCCACAAAGAATGTTCGAATACCACAATTCTTTAGCCGCGTCCATTGGTAACTCCACAAATTCAGACAGAGGGTTTTCCTCTAGGAAAAGAGAAAACGAGTCCTTGTTACTTGACCAGTTTCCCACTTGTGGTGTCACATTGAGAAACACTTTGAAAGCGCATATGGTTATTACCTCGCTAGTTCGGGCCAGAGAATCGCACCTAGGAAGCGCCGTTCTAGCCAAAAAATCTTCAATCAGTCTAACACCTATATTATAGCCCATTGAGTAAAGCTGGTTGTTTACTTTGGCGAAATCACGCTCGTAATCCGTGCACAATTGAGAGACTATAGAGCCATACGTCAAAGTGAAAAGCTCAGCATTTATTTTGGCTGTCTTATTTTTCCATATGTCATCACTGAAAACTTTCAACGACTTCTTGGAACTTGTTGAGGGGACTGGGGTATTGTTTGTGCTACTGCTCATGGTTCGTAAGGCTTTATCACTTTGAATCAATCGCTATTCTCTGATCAGAGTTCAATACGTTCAACCTATAAAAGTTCCAGCAGAATTCGTATATGAGGCTATCTATAACTATGTACCAAACTTGACACTCTGGAAAAGCTATTCAGAGTCTTCTTTCGTTCCAAGTAGATTATCCAGAATATCCTGGTACTTGCCGTGAGTAGCCTTATTGGCTTTTCTCAATATTTTTTCGGCTTTGGCATAGCAATCCTCTTGGTCCTTGGATTCGGCATTGTATAAATTTCCGGCATCTGTCAAGGCTTCCGCAACGTCCACCCAGGTCTGGGGATCGTCATCTTTGCGAGCTTGCTCCAAGAACTTGATAGCTTCAGTTACGTACGCAAGAGCCTCCTTTTGAGCATCAGGCCCAGAGATCCCATCAATTGCCTGCTCGTCATCATCATTCTCGTAGGTCAACTGCAAGAAAATCTGTGAAGGGTTTTCTGCAGCTCTTAAATAAAGTTGACCAAGTTTTCTAGCCACCAAGTGATACAGTTTTGTTCCTTCTGGGTTGCTTTGTGAAACCACAGCTAACAGGTTTTTCAACTGTTCCCGCAAAAACGAGTAGTTGGTGGGAATCTCTTTACGGATTAGAAACAACGGATGTTTCGAAGAAAGAGTGATCTCTTTCAATTCATCCTCAGCATCGCTATCTAGCCCCTCGTCAATTTCGTCTTCGTGGCCGAAGTTTTCAACGATATCTAAGAGATCATCAAATAGCTCTAAAACCTCGAAAGTCAACTCTGGATATTGGCTATTTACTTGTAGATCTTGTTTGGCTTGTTCCAACAATTCGTGAAGTTTCAGTTTCGAAGCGTTTTTGTCTTTGACCGTCAATTTTGAGATGAACTCTAATGGAATTCTTTGTAATGCTACTTTAGCTCTCACTAACTTGAGTAAGGCCGATTCTGGCTCTGCATCGAGGCCACTCTGGCACCTTTCGTTGGCAGCATCAAAGAACCCGGAAACGGTTTCCTCACTGTTATCTTCACCGGCTTTAAAAATGGTCAACTCGCTGAGCGCAAGAGCGTAGATTGCATGGAATTCGTCTGAGAGTTCTAAAGGTGGAACATCACTGGTGTCTTTGCCCTTGGCTGGCTCAGAAGACTCCTCATCGTTGCGCAGTAGTCGATCGCATTCATGAACAATTCCATTAAGCACAAGCTCGTCATTTCTATCGGAATCGAAATACGTTTTCCAAAGACCTTTCAGTTGCACCAGTTCGTTGTCTGGATCCACATTATCGTCGACTTCAACAGTGATTTGGTTAGTTGGAGTAGCTTCTGGCGTGGGACTTTCGGATTTTTTCTGCTTTTTCAAGTCTCTGTTCTGCTTGCTCAAGCCCAGCGTTCTCTTAGCCATGATGTGTTATTGCGCGATAGTTGGATAGTATCGCTGTCACAAATGGCGGTTTACTATTAGAGGTAAACGAAGCTCAATTCTGGTTAAATATTCTCATCCGATCGTTGCACATTTTTTGACATTTCAAAATCATCAGATGAGGACGAGGTGTACGAGTAGGTAGGTGCAAGGAACGAGAAAACTTACCAAAAGATCAGCTGGGGCCGCAAATGCTACTATTTCAAATCCCTTGACAGTTGCGACAATCAAATATCTGTGCAATCAAAAGCGTTTGCCTGCCAAAATCAGAAAGTTTCCACTGGAACAGTCACGGGAACCTCTGGCAGATTAATGAAGCCGTCTCGCATCAAATAAGAAAAGTATTTTCATACTGTGAGTATACGTACCTCTATGGATGATCTCGAGAGATCTAATCAAAATGTCTAGGGCACCGTATCTTTTTTTCGCCTTATAGTATACCAAAGAAGGTCGAGCAACGCGATTTATACATCTTAGCTCGTTGCGGAGTTGTTTTTGTCATGATTCATTTTTAATACTGCCGAACGTCTATTGAATCTCATTAACACATTCTAGTTAACTTCTCTATATGTATTCCTAAGGACATCGTCTCAGGATTGTTCTGATCGGCGCTTAAAGTATTTCAATGTTCCATGCATAAGCGATGCTGTTTACTTCAGCTTTCGGAAAAACCTCGTGCCCTCTCGGAAAAACTTTTGGCCGGAATTTCCGTAGCTCATGACATTGTATTTTCAGATCACCACTTCATGTGATTTGGTTTGAACTCACTAACATGTGTCTATACAAAAACCTTCGCAGTTGTGGCTCCCATAGTATTGGCAAACATAATCATCAGTTGAACCAGCCGGACTGGTAGAAATAGTCATCGATCTGATCGTTTGTAGAATTATATATGTACGAGCTTTCGGGTTTACCAGAATTGTAAAGTTGCTCGACATCGAAAGTAAGCAGGTTGCCCTTCAATAGCTTGGCAAGACACTGGAAATGATAGATACAGTTCCACTCATCGCTTCGCTGAATAGCGAGAACGAAGTACATCTTCTGGTTGGCACGCACTCTCTAAATCTCACGGTCAATAGGGCACGCGCCATTGTAGAAAGCGGAGCTTTTGCAACAATCGTGGGTCCTTCTAAAAGCTCTGACGTCGAAGTGTTACGCAAGAGATTCGCCGGCGAATCTCGAGTATCAGTGCTGGAGAACGCTTTTGAGCTGCAGCATCTGATGACTCTGGGACGGCCAATCGTAGCTAAGATTGTTGATCGTGTTTTTGTGAGTCTCGCCCACGAGCAGGCACTTGTGATGCAAGACATTTACCAACAGTGCGTCAAGCTTCGAATTCCTATCAATACTTCCCAAAGGCCGGAGTTTTCAACTTTCAGTCCTATCTCCACTTTTACAGACCCTGCCCAGAGCGGTCTGCAAATCGCTGTGACCACCAACGGGCAGGGTTGTCTCTTGGCTAACCGCATCAAGCGTGAAATTGTGTCGAATCTGCCCGCTAATATTTCACAAGCTGTCATCAACATGGGTAATCTACGAGACCGTATCATAAACGAAGACAATACCAGTCTAATTTCAGGCTACTATCTCAACAAAGACTTGCAAGACTTAGGATATGGTGTTGATGAAGATAACTGGGACAGTCACAGGTTAAACAAACTTGTTCACGAATTTGGGATGAGTGAGAACGAAAAAAAGTTGAAAAGATCCAGATGGCTATCTCAAATCATGCAGTACTATCCATTGACTCAGCTGGCCAACGTCTCCATTTCCCAATTGGCTGATAACTATATGAATTCCCAAGACAAGCCCGCTGAAAACAGTTCAATGCCACCTGGCGCCGACAATAGTCAGAAGGAGTTGGTGGAGCAAGATGGTACTCAAAACTCTCAAAGTAAGGTAGCACTTGCATCATCTCTTGGAAGATGTCGAAATAAAGAAAATGGTACCATTTCTCTTGTGGGTAGCGGTCCTGGTTCAGTTTCCATGTTGACACTAGGTGCTCTTCACGAGATTAAGACGGCTGATTTGATTTTGGCTGACAAACTGGTACCAGAAACTGTTCTGGCGCTGATACCAAAGGAAACCGAGACTTTCATCGCCAGAAAGTTCCCAGGAAATGCTGAAAGAGCGCAACAAGAGTTACTAGAAAAGGGTCTGGCCGGTCTACAAGAAGGCCGGAAAGTAGTAAGGCTCAAACAAGGTGACCCTTACATTTTCGGTAGGGGAGGTGAGGAGTTCTTATTTTTCTCCGAGCATGGATACGTCCCACAAGTACTGCCCGGGTTGAGTTCTTCTCTGACAGCAACAGTCGTATCTAAGATCCCAGCCACTCAGAGAGACGTGGCTGACCAAGTTCTTATTTGCACGGGTACTGGGCGTAAAGGGGCCTTGCCGCAAATCCCAGAGTATGTCGTTTCAAGGACCACGGTCTTTTTGATGGCTCTACACAGATCTGATGTTCTGATAGGAGCACTTTTAAAGCAGAATTGGGATCCGGAAGTACCAGCCGCCATCATTGAGCGTGCGTCATGCCCCGATCAAAGAATTACTAGAACTTTACTGAAGTATGTGCCGGAAGTAGTCAACGAAATTGGATCTCGTCCTCCAGGTCTTCTAGTTGTTGGCAGGGCCGTCGGAGCTTTGATAGACCCAAAACTTTTACAATTCAACGATAACTGCAAGTACTACATCGAGGAAGGTTTAGATTCCAGTGAGCCCCAACTAAATCTTGCTGAGCTCCTACAAACTTGTTCATAGACTGATATTTATTAATCGTAACGCATTTAGCATCATCACATGGTATGTAACGTTTCGATCGTGAGTGTACCTCAGAGCAATTCGACATTTAAAGAATCCTCTCATCATCTTCAAAAGGCTCTCCAAAAACTAATTTGCCAGTATGTTTGCGGCCCGTAGACAGACGGCATACTCATTCACTAGGCTTTTACGCTACTCAAGATCTCTTCACTCCGACATCGCATTTGCGTTCGACATTGATGGAGTTCTCTTGAGAAGTAAAGAACCAATTCCAGGAGCTTCAGAGGCTCTGAAATTGTGCCAAGAACACAAGATCCCGTTTATCTTGCTGACCAATGGCGGCGGAACTTTGGAAAACCAACGCACAGCTTTTATGTCTGATGCATTAAGATTGTCTCTATCACCATCCCAGATAATTCAAAGCCATACACCATTCAAGACCTTGGTCTCGAAGTTCAAAAAGGTTTTGGCAGTTGGGTCTCCAACTGTTAGAGATGTTGCCGAGACGTATGGTTTTGAAAAGGTGGTACATCCTATGGATATTGTTAGATATGAGCCAAGTATCGCACCTTTCTCTGGTACCACGAAAGACAAACTAATGGAAATTTCTAGGGAGATTCCGGGTCTCGACAAGGATCCATTCGAGGCTATCCTAGTTTTCAATGATCCTCGCGACTGGGGTGCTGACATTCAAATTATATTAGATATTTTGAATAGCGATTCCGGGATGCTAAACACGATGCGTCAACCCAACGAGTCGGATCTCGAGAAGCCCTCAGTCCCGATTTACTTTTCCAACAATGACTTGGTTTGGGCCAACCAGTACACGTTGAATCGGATAGGCCAAGGAGCTTTTCGCACCGTTATCGAGACCCTATATTCGGAACTAAATTCTGGAGCTAGATTGCAGAATACAATTATCGGCAAGCCTACAAAAGTCACCTATGATTTTGCGCATCATATCTTAATAAACTGGAGAGAAAAGCTGATCAAGGACACGAAAGAAGATATTCCTTTACCAAGCCTCGGGGTCGCCCCAGAAACTTCTCCATTTCGGAAAGTATTTATGGTTGGGGACAACCCTGCAAGTGACATTATCGGCGCTCACAATTACGGCTGGTCCACATGTTTGGTTCGCACTGGGGTCTATCGAGACGGCGATCCTTTGCCATGCAAACCTACAATGATTTGCGATGATGCTCTAAGCGCAGTGCGCCGTGCTATAGAGACCTGTGACTAATTCCCGAAATTGACTTATTATGATAGAGTATACAAGGTATTTTCTGGCCGATAGAAGAGCCATAGCACAAGCCCTGCTGATGCGAATATGTACTTATGAACTGTTCATATTTGAATTTTTGATACTATTGTTTGTTCTGCGGCCAGCTTTTCCGCGTTACGCTGGTGCATTTGCTCCTTACAAGACTTCAAGCCCTGGCAAGAGTGGTTTTCCATGATTCGGTGCCGCGAGCAGAAGTGTCCCTGACAAAACTGGCAATCGCCTATGAATTTAAGAGCCGTAGACCCGCACTTCTCGTAATAGCACCGATCCTTCTTTTTCTTCTTAGTGCCTGCCTTCTTAGAGACTCGGCTCAACGAGATGCTTGTAACTAGCCCACTGCCGTTTTCATCCTGCTGTTCTCCGCTGGTGTTTGATGTTTTTTGTTGTAGGTCTCTTGACTGGGTCTGACTAAGTTCCGACATCCTATGCTATTCTAAACTGCTATTTTGCAAGGACGTTCTGTTATCAACCACAGGCTAACAAGTGTGCCTGTGTTTCTCACTTTTCTTGTAAAAGGATCGCAAAGCAAGTTTAGAACGGTTATCTCTTAGTCAGTGGCTTTTATACTTGTCAAATAACGGGAAATACCGCCTCCTCCCTTGTTTTCCGATTAAGTGAGGTGACAAGAAAATGAATCACGAGCAGGTCGAAAATGAGCAACGGAGCAGGAAACTATTGCGGTATTGATGCGTACACTTAAGTATAATAGAATTTAATCACTTATCACATAATTACCAAGATGTTGTTTTAACAGCGGCCAGCAAACCTTGAACTGTTGCAGTAAATAATGGTATTTGTTTTTGATCGATTTTACCTGACTGCATAGAGCCAAAACAAAACGTTAAAGATGTCTCATTAGTGCAACAACTTGATAGCTCATTACTGAAAGATAGATTGTAGCCGAAAAGGTGTTCTTTGACTACGATGCCAGGGTTTGAAGTTTGTCGGTGGCAAATATAACAATGGTCACTATATACGCGAAATCAATGGTTCTCCTTGGTACACTCTCACTGATATTCACAAGCGAACGACAAATACTGGTCATTAAGGATACTCTATATTTTGCGCTTTCGGCAATTTGCATATTTTCAGGCCCTGTAACTTTTTTAGACTCTGCCGTTACCACCTGCTTATTAATAACTGTCACACCGTTCAGTTCTAATTACAACTAATCTCACTACCTGTATGCGATAACAGGTGTATCTGCGTTTTCAAAAGACAATCAAACTATGAATTATATATATATTACGTTAGGCCCATTTTCCAAATATCTCTTTCTACAAGTCGTCTGCTATACTGTCCAAGCTGATGGGCTGGCCGGGCTTGAATGCTGGCAATCCGAGGTAGGGACATCCGGAGCATCTGAAAGCATCCCCTAGGGAGCAAGAGCCACATCCGCCAACTTGTTTACCTTGAATGGTGAAGTCAATCTCAGATAATTCTTCTTCACCAAATTTTACCTCTTTGCCAAGAGCCTTATCCTGTGCGGCCCTGGTGGCATCCACCTCTTGCTCTTCTTGTTCCTTAAGGCCGCAGGTACAGTCTTTGCATGCCTTGCGCCTTCTACTCTTAGTTTTTGCACAAGCCACTACTGTTATAACATTTTTCTCGCCCTCTTGGACTAAGTCGTTTTCATCAATAGACTCGGCCGATTCGTCGCCTCCCACATCATCGAAGAACTTAGATTTTGATACTGTGAGGTCGTCCGAGTCCTGGTCATCGTCGTCCAGCTCGTCAAGTTCTTCTGCCACCAGGCTGACGCGCGGAGATTCGGGTCTTTTGAAGGTGGGAAGAGGTTTAAAGTCTCGAGCGGTTGCTTTCTTGAATATTGGTAGCGGCTTTCTGACCGGGTTGTCAGTGCTCGTATGTTTCGATTTGAGAGCCACTGGGGAGACAGTGTCTTGAAGACCGGATTTTTTCACCCAGTGATAGTCTTGCGCTGTATTCACAATCTCAAGGCCGTTAATCAATGCGTCCAGTTTATAAATATCACTCAGGCCGTAAAACCTCCCGCCTTTTTTCAAACTCTGCGATAGCACGGAAATTAATTTTGTGGGAAACTGGATTTCCTGCGACTTCTCAGGCGTCAGGTAATATACCAAATCGTAGCTATCGTCTCTCAACGTTACGCTGCCATCGTTCAGTTTGTTAATCAAAAACTGGTCCAACGACGTCGAGTTCAGAAGTAGCGACGTTTGTTTCACTTTTTCCACCTTTTCCGGCGTTACAGTCACAGCTGGATGGATTAAAAGTAGACTGTTCTGTTCCTCCAGCATTTTCGTATCGACCTAATACCAAAGTAAAGCTTTTGAAGATCACTGGCTCTTCTTTTAGCTATGTAAAGTTCAAATTATGTATAATGCGATGAGCAAGCCATCAGAACTTGACTAATTTCTTATTCATTAATAAGATACCGGAAATTATAAATCGACAATTGCATCATCTGACACGGAATTGCATGTTCTGCGCAGTTGAACAATTATAGATACAAGGTGGAGAAGACAAAGCGGTTATAACACATGTATTAATGGTATTCAGATATTTCGAGGCATGAAGTCGTTGAGAGTGGTGTTCGCGAGGTTTCCCAATTAACTTGGAAGCGACAATGGCGTATAAAATGATATTCTGCGGGAGTAAGAGAGACAGCAGTTTCCAAGTCTTACCGAGATATTTGAGACGCTAGCTCTAGATTTGTGGAGCTCCGAGGTTGTACCTCCTTATTAAGTTTCTCGTCGACGTCGTCCTCGTCCTCGTCCTCGTCATCATCATCGTCTTCATCATCATCATCGTCTTCATCGTCATCGTCGTCATCATCTTCGTCGAGCGAGCGTTCCTCTTTTTGACGGGTGGTCTTGCTCTCATCGTCGTCGTCGTCGTCGTCGTCGTCGTCTTCATCATCGTCGTCATTCTCGTCGCCGTCCTTGGGGTAACCGCCCAATTTCATCACCACCTTGTCGACAATCTCATTGGCGTCCATCATGCCTCCCAATCCTATATCGCCGTGGATGCCCATCACTTTTTCCGAGGGCTTGAAAACTGTAATCCACGGCATCTCTTCTTTGATCATCTTGAGGTGTCGTTTTGTTATAGTGGAATTGTAACTGCTGCTCACCATTGAAGGTGCTAAAAATATCGGAAATGTCGGATTCCAAGCGCGAACAACACTCGTAAGCAAGTTGTCGCATAATCCTAGTGAAATCTTCGACAGTGTGTTTGCCGTCAATGGGGCCACCACCAATATATCGGCCCACCGACGTAGCTCAATGTGTAGCACAGGGTCCATTCGTTGTTTCCATACGTCCCATTCGTCTTGGTCTGTCCATACTTGGATATGAGCGGGCAACTCGATCTTTAAAGCTGCACCAGCAGCAAGTCCATTGGAGTTGCCCGGTACATTAATATTGTGATTATGTGCTGCAGCGCAAGGGTTGCAAACAGGAGCCTTGGCAGCATTGAGTTCTGGCGAAAAGTTGCTCAAATGGTTGCCCGGGACTGCCGTTTCTGAAACAGAACGAGACTCAGCTTTAGCAGGCCTCTTGGATTTATTGGTAAAGAACTGAGCTGCAGCTTGCGTCAGAATCAATTGAATAGATATTATATCTCTGCCGTAAATTTCCTCTAGTTTTTTGATCATCGCCTTAATCTTCAAGACGGAAAGTGACCCAGTGGCTCCGAAAAGAACATGTAGCTTGCCATCATCCTGAGGAAGTCTTGGCTCAGAATTTTTGCCAGCCTCTCGCTTAGGAATGTTGGGAGCAATTTCATGAAAATTAGACAGTTGGTCCAGAGGTGTTTCGGCATTCGCTTCCTCCTCCAAAATCGTCGGTTCTTGTTGTCTAGACACCAAGTCTTGCTTCTTCTCTCCCAGCTGGAATGAAGTATTGTTGGAACTGTTAAAAGGCATAGGGCTCGAACTATTAGATCTGGACTAGAAATTAGGTGAATGCAAGACGTCGTCCACAACAAAATGCGCATGTTCGTCTTTAACATCACGTTTGGACTCATTTTCAGATGTCACAGGAGTAGTCCTAGAAGTTTCTTCACCTGCGGTACTGTGTTCATTTGAGTTAGAGTTGGAACCCGAGTTGTGATGCAACAAGTCTGCTGAGTGCAAAAGCTTCGACATTATGTTAGTTTTCTTGGTCTCAGGACGACCCATGTTATGAGCAGAGTTATGGTGCTGTTGAGAGGCACCAGAATCAGTGCTCATTAACGGAGGCGGTGGGGATGGGTTTTTCAAGCTTGTTGGAGAGGTAGTGGCTCTCAGCTGGGGACTAGCACCTTCCAGGTTTTTTTCTGGCTCATCGACTCCGCCCGGCTTCACCTGCTGGCTTGCAGAATTGTTAACGGCTTGCTGTTTTAGAGATAAATGTCTTGAATCGCTGAAAGTCACGGTAGGTACTCTTTTGAGGCCAGGCTCTGGCGTATTGCTAACGACGGCTCCAGAGGTTCCGGATACGTTCATGATAGACTTCGTTGCACACCCACCAGGACTCGCACTCCCTTGTGGGACCGGGAAGGAGTTCGACGCAACACCTGCGGTCGGCACTCCCATCGAACCATCTGGGTTTGCTTTACTAGCTGCATTTGAGAACCTGGGAGAAACTATTCCCGGCATTTTGCCGCTATTAGTATTTGACCCACTCATCGCGGTAAATGTTTGAGCTAGGTAGTTGGTTCTAGAGGCTATATTAGAAGCTGATCGTTGGTATATGTCTCTGCTTCTGAATATTTCGCTGGCTAATAAGAGAGAATGTAAGCAAGAGGCAAATTGCGTGGGACGTGAACAGTGATAATAAAGAAAGTTTCAGCTGTTTGAATTAAATCGCAGTTTCAAGGGCCATCTTGAGCTTTCATCTAGAATAGGGCTATATTTATGCGACGAGCAAAGTATGATACTGGTGGATAATAATAATAAAGGCTCAGAAGACCATTCAAATTGACTAATATCGAATTGTTCGTATAAAGCTATTTAAGTGCGAGTTGAAACCCTGTCACCTTAGAAGGCTATCGAGAGTAACCAAGCTCATTTCCAACAGCACCAATAGTTCTTGACAAGTTCCCCGGCGTTCTGGCATTACCTACGTCTGTAGGATTTTATAAAAAATGCGCAAAGTTTTTCGAGCTTTTGCTGGCGTGGCAAGCTTATTGACATACCACATACATTCACCAATGTTTTGCCGCTACTTCTTCCTTCCTACACTGTTAGCGTGACGACCACGTCCCACCTTCACTGAATGATGCTTGAGGCCTGAAATTGCAAACGGAGAGATGTAATTATCAGCAGAACCTCCTCCAGTCCATTCGTTCAAAACTTTTTCATTGTGTCTGCGGGTCCAGTCCTCTTGCTTCAATGCTTTTTCGTATTCCTTCTGATCTTCTCTCAGGAGTTCGACGTCCTGGCCGTGTTTAATATGTACAAAACCCTTTTTACCAAAACGTTTTTGTGAGTTTTTCGACAACGGACTTGCTATGGAGTAACGGTTACCACGGTTGTTCCACTGAAAATTGGCCTTTAAGTGTGGGGTTATGTCACCCGTAGCGGCATCAACTGAAACGGCGCAACGCATCAACGTATTATTGCCACCACACGATGGACAAAAATGCTTCGACGTCCCATCTTTGGCAAGTGGGAAAATCTTGAAACAGGCATGGCATCTCAACATGTAGTTACGCAGTTTTTTGATCCTTAAGCCTGACAAAAAATTCATCAAGTTCAAATTCAATTGAAGTGCAACGTTTTGAACAGCGAAATCTCCTGTTGCCAATGCAACCTGGTTCTGAGGTAGTACCAAATGGTTCTCCGAAATGTGCCCGTTGAGATCTTCACGAACGTTTGATCCAGTGGTGTCTTCACCACTGTCTTTTATCATGGTCTCGGTCAAGTTTTCTGGGTTTATCCAATCGCCATCGTCATCGGAATCAAAGTCAGACGTAGCGTCTTGCGCCACATTTTCTTCGCTGGCCTCGTTTATTATTATATTCGCTTCTTCGGGCTGGGGCTCTTCTTTGGTTTGGGAGGTAACTACATCTGCTGTCGTCTCCAAGGTCTCTGTAGCCTCTGACTTGATAAATTCAGCCTCATTGTTCTCAACATTATGGCGCAGCAGTTGCTTTTCGCGCTGCTTCTTACCTCCTCTTCTGCGTTTCTTCTTACTTTTGTCCTTGTCTGTCGCACTTTCCGACTTAGTAGCTTCATTGACCTCCAGCTCTGCCACCGGTGCCAAATCATCGCCTGGCTTTTTACGCAGTCTCCAGTCGCCTTCATTCAATTCAGTTTCCAACTCGTAAGCCAAAGCAATGATGTGAATGTCATTAGCACTCAGAACTGAGTAATCACCTGTCAGCTTTGCAAAATCACCGACTCTTTTCACTGAATGTTCGCGAGGTTGACGCAGTTGTAAAGTGCCCAAGCTTCGCCATATCTCAAGGTTTTTCCTGGCTTGTTCATCTTTAATTTCCTGGAAAACTGTGGGAGTAGTATAGAACGCCTTGGCATAGTTCTGGTAGTGAGAATACGACTGTGTAATCAAAGGAGTTGCATCTAGCACCAGGCTATTAACATGCGCTACCGACGTTGCTGTCATGGGTATCTGGATGCTATGCTCTCTTGGCTTTACTGTGCTGCTCATCGCTAGCTCATCGGCTAAAATTTTCTCGTAAATTAAACAAAATTAATTTTGTACTAAATGAATGTGGATTTGGATTTGAATGGAATCGAAAAATCTAGACAAGGTTGAAGCTTTCACGTTAAACAAATATGGCAATGTTATTCGCATGATTTTTCAGCATATGCTGGTGATTATGTGGCTTTCGCGTTTGATAGTGCTGAACTTGTGAATGAGTTGTCCCATCGTTGCGACTAATTGATCTTTGTAAAAGGGTTGGCTTCTCAATCGTAGCTTGCAAGCCCAAAGAAAGAGATAAACACGAGTCAGTTTCGATGAAGTACAGCGTTATCTCTGCGATATCAAGTTGTGTTTCCAACCTGAGCAACAAAAGTAGCATAATGAAAGCAGTAAGGAGCCAGAGGCCGAAAATTAAACTAAAAACTCGTATGGAATGGCACTACTGAGAGCTTCCTAGCTTGGGTTTGTTTTGAAGCTGCGCAAGACAATGTAACACTCTTGCGTATGGTATTCTTGCTTTAATGTATCGCTTTTGCCCAAAGTGACTTTTGATATTTATTACCTAAAATTTGGAAATGCCCAGATATGGGTGAGAATTCTACAAGTTCTAATAATTTGTATTCTCGCATTCTGAATCGTAAGTTGCCTGTAATATGCCAATTGAAACAGATCTAAAAGCTGCGTACTCGTTATTATATGATGCGAAAGAGCCAGAACAGGCGCTAGAGCTCTACGAATCCATATTGAAACAGTCCTCGAGTAACTTTATAGCTCATATTTACAAAGCCGCGTGTCTGGAAAAGCTGTACTACGGGTTCAAAAGTTGGCACAGCGATGAGACCTTGGAAAACGCGTTAGATTTACTGAAAAAGGCCAAGGAAATAGCTGAAAGCCGAGGCGATCGAGCAAAATTGGCACTCGTCAATTTTAGGCTCTGTGTGCATTACTACAACCGCAAATTATATCCTGTGGCGAACACATTCTTCACCACTGCTCGTGAACTTGGATATGAAGACGCTGCAGTACCAATTTGGGAGGCTAATTTAGCTCAAAAGATCAAGAAGTGGGAACGCAAAAACGGTCCCATCGGTGCTAAAGACCTGAAGCCCCCAAGCATCGAGAAACTTGTACTATCGAGCAACACTACTCCATCTAGCTCAGCGAATATTTCCGAGACGCAGCCCGTAAAACCTATCTTCAAAACAGATTGGTATCAATCGGCGACCACAGTCACAATCTCACTTTTTACATCCTCACTTCCGCCTAACAAAGAGTCAGTCTCGGTAGAAATCTCGCCTGATTTGCTGAGTTTACAGGTGACATATCCAATTCAACAAACAGGCTCTGAATTTCAATTCTCTACAAAACTGTCCCATGAAGTTGACAGCCAGCAAATCCGCATAAGCGTGTTGACAAAGAAGCTCGAAATTTCTCTATTGAAGAAGCAAAAAATCCAATGGAAACAATTAGATGCCTATTGTGAAACAAGTAGGATGTCGACGTCCACTTTATCTGTAGCTCCAACTGCGAACGATAAATCTGCACATTCCTACCCATCATCTTCGAAAAAATCCACTGACTGGTCGAAAATTGATGCTGAAGACGAGGAAAAATCAGAATCAGCAGACGCTTTTTTCCAGCAGCTGTACTCCAACGCTGATCCTGACACTAGGCGTGCTATGATGAAATCATTTGTTGAAAGTAATGGTACCGCTCTAAATACCAACTGGGAAGAAGTCGAAAAAAAAGAAGTGGAGACAGTCGCACCGGAGGGCTCTGAATTGAAAAACTGGTAATGAACTTAAAAAATGCTGCAAAACTCCTTTAATAAAATTACTTATCATTGTACTGTTACATGCGTCCATTTGTTAGGTATACTCAAAATACATCCGTTTCCCAATTTACGCTAGAGGGAAGGTCGTCATTGCTTCCTTCCATACTATCGATTCTTGCTAATCTCTCACGTTTCCATATTGCAAAATTATCATCATCTGCCATAATGCTGGTGTCCTCTCCTTCCCCACTTTCTGTCACATTTGATTCAACATTCAATACAAACTTTCCCTCTGGTGATCTGCTTATTTTGTAAACTGAGTTATTGGTTTCTCTTTGAGGTGACTGCAATGTTGGAAAAGCACCCTCCACCACTTTTATTGGTGACTTGAGCGAATATAGTGGTGCCATATTTTCTTTGTCCCTACTTGCTGCTTTTTCTAACAGGGGTATCAAAGACATTTTGTCACTAGCTTCAGGCATTTTCTTGCCGAATTTTTTGGCCTTAAGTATATCCAACGTGTTCAACTTATTTGGTGAAATTTGTGTTAGCCCTTCTGGTATCATCATTCGAGTCTTTGGCTTCAAATTTGAGCTGAAAAAAGTACTCTCTCTTGGAAATGTAGCACTTCTTGTCAATGTCGGAATTTTTGTTGGGCTACTGCGCATAGAGTTTATTGACGGAATCTCATGCTCGACGTCGCGTATGGGGCTTGACATTCGTGTCGCTCTCATATATCGGTTGTATGAGGGTTTGGTGCTGCTCTGTTCGCTCGATAGTGACGTGTTTGTCGTTCCGCTAATGGAACTCTTCAAAGGTGTCCTTTGAACTGTTTTTCTATGACTTTTCGGCTGCGTCCGAGGTTGTGCTCGATCCTTTCTTGGGGATCGGTTGACGGGTGATATTTTAGGCTTAGTCGCTGCTGCCACACATCCGCTTTTGAAATTAGAATTTATTCTGCTTCTGGGATACTTGCTTATGATCTCCTGCTCCTGTTGAAGCACAGATTCTAAAAACCTGGCTCCCTCCAGCATGAATGGCTTTCCGGAGTCCTCTTCAAATGTAGTCAGCTTTTGCACTAGCTCTCGGATTACATTGGGAAAATGTCTTGTGATTCGTTTTCTTGTTTTCTCCTCTTCTAATAGGATTCTGTGAGAATTTCTGAGTAGCAGTCTCGAAGAGTCTCTACTGCTCTTTTCCAAGCTGAACTTGTCGCTTTGCAGTGACCGGAACTCGTCAATCAATTTTAAGAGTGGTTTGTATAAAGCATACTTTTTCTCGAGGTCTACAATCTCTACCTCACAAGTCTCCAAGACTTTCTCATCGTCTTCTAAAGTTTTAGATCGTTCAATCATGGTACTAAACATCTCTTTGAAGGCGGTCGTGTCTTTGCCCGAGAGATGCATTGCTGACCACAAATCTTGTATCTTATTCCAAGAGTCCTGAATGAGGTTTTTGATCAATTTCTTCTTCATCTCTTGTAGTCTGCTTAACTCCTCAGCATAATGTTTCAAAGCGGTTACCGACAAGTCGCTATTACTAGTTTCAAACTTGTTGATGTACGACTGAGGTATTTTTAGTTTTTCCCATAATTGATAGCAGTTTTGGACGTGTTTCTCTTTTTCCTGCTTGCGTTCTAGTTCAATGGTTCTGAATTTTCGACACACTTGGTCGAGCCTTTCCACAGTTGACGAGGAAACCTTGAATTTTTTGGCAGTATGAAGTTGCCTGCTTTTGTTGCCACAATCCATCGGGATCTGTCTTAAAATCTGCAGTGTTGGCTCATCTAGGTTCGTTTCTGCGTTCAAATCCAAAACTTTCAATAGTGAGAGGATGCTTTTCCCGATTGTGTGCAGTTTTTTTGTTCTAATCTCAAACTCTCTTTCAAACATAGAAGTGATGGTTTCAACTCGTTCCACCATTGTATCAGAAACATCATTGAAATTTATGGTGCTCAAAAGCGCCTGGCGGTGATTTATGATAAATTCGCAGGTCTTGTCAACATCGTGGTGCGCGGAGGATAAGCACGTCTTGTAATATTTGCAGGTTTCAAGAGGGGGTACAACTGAGAGTAGCTTATGGACATCCCATTCCTGTTCTACAGGCTCAAAATCGCCAATTGCTGATGCTACTGTCTTTAATTTGATGACACTGTCTAGGTAATTGTTCAACTTTGGAGTATAGGTTTTGATCACATAACTTTTAGCTTTGGTGATTGTCTTGCGTCTTGTTAGCAGGGAAGATTGTTTTCTGGGAGAGCTGGAGTTTTGTTCTCCGGAATTGACAATGACATTTCTTGTGTACAGATCTGGAATCGTGACAGTGCCCTTTGGGTCATTGATAACCTGTAGAATACGTTGTATGACTTGTTGTGAAACCTGGTTATCAGCAGTTATACTATCACGCTCCTGGTTCGCATGTTCAAAAAACCCAGTGATGGAGTCTGAGATGTGGTTAAAGATAAGTTTTTCCTTGTCCGATATCTCAGTGTTGGAATAACCAATTTCACGGTATATTACATTGAGTTCATCGAGCAACTTTTCCAGCTTACGACTGATGAGATTGAAATTCTCCTTGTAGGCAGTGTAGTTGGAGTTTTCGTCATTAATGGCGGGTGCCAGGCTCTCAGGACCGCGAGTTGGAGAAGTGAGATTCTTTATGTTCACTGGCGTTAGTCGCATGTATTCGGTGGCCTCAGAAGATAAGTTGTTGAAGAAGAGCGGACTTCTGACAGACGAGGCCGCAGTTGACGATGAATTGTGGGAAATACTGGCATGATGTGGAAATGTAGACTCTTGATGGTATATCTTTCTCGGTACGTGCGTCTCGTTCAGGTCTCGTAACTCCACCATCGGAAGCTCTGGATGTGGATTCTTGCGAAGTGCCATACCCATTAGCGCCCTTTTGGATGTGTTACTGATTTAGCAAGCATTTCCTAAAAGTGATTGTCTATTGATGGATGCGTTAGTGAAGTAGTTATTTTTGAGCTGTCACTGAGTGTTTACAAAATTCCCTAACTGGAGAAACGTAAACAAAACTGGGAAATCAGCAAAAGCTTATGAAAGTGAATTTAGGCTCTCATTGCGGGTTTAGTGGGGTGAAAGACTGCCAGCATTGTTAATAAGATTGAAGTTATAAAATATACAATGTTAAGCGTTATATGCTTAACCTCACGACAGAAGTTGAAGTCAGCGGGAAAAACTTTAAATCAACAGCTAATCTATAATCGTGAAAATGGGAAACAGAGTTGGGAGAACATCCACAATCTCATAATGCCTCTGAAAAGCAGTCTTATCTCCGTTTGCTATGTACCAAATTGACACCAATAACGTATACAGGGAACTATTCACTGGCGCCTGATTTGTGTACCTATTATATAGACCTTTTACAGAGCTATCACTAAGAACTCGTCCTTGTTAGCTCAGTTGGTAGAGCGTTCGGCTTTTAAGCGTTGCTTGCAAGGAACCGAAATGTCAGGGGTTCGAGCCCCCTATGAGGAGTTCTTATCTTTTTGGACTTTTAGTCCTCTTGCATCAAAGGCGTTGGCTATATTTTTCTAATGTTGCAATGAATGAAAGCTCATCGCGATCCTTCTTACGCTATAACAAAAAAGTACTAGCCCTCTAATGTCAACGTCTACTGATTTCGACGTCGAAGAGCCGCTCACAAGCTCGGTCAAACCACGTATGTTGAACAAATTAAGTGATTTTGAGTACCATACACATTGCTTTATGCTAACAAGTTATCTCTAATAGTAACCAATGCAACTATCACGGTGAGAGTTATCAAGTCGTTTCCCTATAGAAACGTCTAGAATATTGTGTTCAATGATTACAATTTGCTAGAGAAAAGCGCAAAGGACCTGCTGGAAGACTCTTTAGCGCATGTCAAAACCGCAGGCGGATTCAGAGCTTTCCGCAACGTGGACTTTGACGGGCTCAAAGTTTACACACATGCGCACGGATCAAAGACAGTCAACTTGGTCATAAATTTCGATCACGACGAGGACTGGAATCTGCAAGACATGGACAAAAAGTTGATAGACTATGGTATCGGCAATGAAACTGAGATTTCACTATTCAATAAACAAGCTTATCTGGAGTTCAAGTCTAACCCTGAGGAAAAATGGCTATGAACAAAGTCCAGATTAAACGATGTTCAAGTCAATTAAACCTTTTCTAACTCTCAGTCCAAAAAAAATAATTTAAAATATAACCAATAAAAGAACATAACTAACCAATGACTATAAACTATTGGCGCCAAAATAATGGCCGCCCGATGAATGACACAACTTTTCCAAAAAAGAACAGCAACGTGTTCAATCTTTTCTTTAGTGCGAGCTCAAAAAATCAACCAGCTGAGCGACAAATTGAAGTCCCGAAACGCTGTAAGGAGTCGCACCTTTTACGCCCTTTCGGGCCACAATGCCATCGTGAGCATTCAGCGATTTGATGTACAAGGGAATCCGAATCCACGACAGCTTGTTTAAATTTGTTAAGATGCTTTTCCGTTGATCATCAAAATTCAAAACGCCAAACTTGGGTTTTGATTTCGAATTCCAACTATTAGTATACTTTTTGATGAAATCCTCCCATGAAATATTTTCCTTGACAATAGTTTGCCCACTATCAGCGCCCAAACTGTCCTCTTGTTCACTTGCTATTGCCCCTACCGTGTCACGTAGTGAATCAGCAATCTTGTCTCTCAAACCTAATTTGCGTCGAATTAAGCTGCGACCTTCGCCTTGATGAAGAAGGTTTTGATAGTGGACGGTTGCCAAATAAGAGTAACATGTCCCTAGTACGTTGGCCACAAATATTAAGGGCAAAACAAACGTTAAAAAGCAGCATATCACGATTATGAACATCCAGCGCGTGTAGAAATGGCCTTCAGGAGGGGATCTTGAAGATGCTGGATCGAGCATGTTCATGTCTATGATACGAGGAACCATACACAAGTTTGTTCCCGGCAAGTTTCGCTCGAATTCGTACTTTATTTGATTTTCCGTTTCCAAAAATGGGTCGCAATCAGTGATGAACGAGGTGTAAAACGCTACAGTTCTGTCGTTCTTAACATTAGCAATGCATATTCGATGCTTAAAGCGGGACAGGCCCTCTAAATATTCCCCTTTGCTCAATCGAACGAGAATGGATTTTTCAGGTACGCCATCCTGAATGAACAATTGCCTGCCAGATCTGCCCAAAACCGTAGTCCCCAAAGCTGATAAAATCCTTGAAATGGCCTTATGATGGCTCGCGTGATGGTCTCTTACGTAAAAGTGGACCCCAAGATGTGGAGTAGCAAAAGTGATGAATAGCTGTGGCTCGATACCTTGAAATAGCTCATGGCACTCCGTGAACATCTTGCCAACGATGAATCTAGCGATAAGGCCGCCCATGGAGTAGCCCACAAAACTAATCTTGGTGATTTCTCCCTTTGGCCGAGTTTCAACGAATTGACATATCTCCAGAAGCGTTCGGTAACCCACTATTTCGATGCCGTCGAATGTTTTGAAGTAGCCGCTTTGCCGTGGAGAGAAGAATAAGGTGTTCTCCTTGTCGTGGAACGAATCTGCAAACACTTCGCGGATGGCGTTCATGTGCTTGTAATTACCCCATAGGCCATGCACTAGCACAAACAAGTGTTTTCCCATGCGGAAGCGTTATCTGTTGCTGGAGTGGGATTGCACAAGTGCGCTTTCAAGTGAAAGCTGGGAAGCTGCGCTAGAAAGAGCGGTGTAGATGAGAGCAGCACCGTGGGAATGCTTAGTTTAGTCGCTAAACAGGCTTGACAATCGTGAAACAGATACCAGTCTTAGGTGTTGCCAAGAATCAGTGCCGTAGTTTCTTAGACGATAAAAACGAAATGCAGAAGTGAGTAAGAACGTATGAAGACCACCAATCAATAGTGCCAGAAGCAGGTATTCGATCAACCGATAAACCAGTCTTTAATACCAATCTTCTTTCCTATTCTCCCTTATAAACCTAGCCACGCTGTATTGAAATTGTCGATTCTCTTGATATTGGAGAGTAGGTCGCGTTTCACGAGCGCGTAAATAATCTCAGCACCGTTTCCACCGTATCCTGGACGGATTCGAATGGCATCGGGGCCTGGAGTTTATGTAAATCATGTCTGTGAGCGAACTCTACTGTGGAGAGGGTTGTCTTGTACAACGCTTGAAATTCTGGATGAGTCTCTGGTATACCACGCAGCCGGAGCCCGCCGAGGATACAGCTAGCAGAAGTCTTGGTGAACTGGCGTCTGGAGTCTGCGATTCGTGAGTGTGTAGAAATTTGTGACCGATTCTGGAGCCGTTGGCGTTGTTTGCGGGCCACAATATGATCCAGCGCGTCCGGGGGTTCCTGCGCGGTGGATTTTGCAAGTTCTTTCAGTTGCAGATCCAGTTTCTGCTTGTAGGAGAAATCCAGAATCACGCAACGTATCTGGAAGGTCTGCGGCTCACTTTGTTGTGCGTAGAACATGCAAAAACTGTGCTTATACGAGGCCATGATGCCTCGATGAGCATGCCGTCTTTTCAACAGCTTTGACCGGAAATACGCCGCCGTTGTCGAACTGTCACTGCAGCATGCGTAGCAGCTTCTTCTCAGCACCCACAATGGCAACTTGCGGCGGTCGATGTAAGTTACCACTTTAGCATAACCTCCCATATCCGCTTCTGGCGCATCTGTACTAACCGCTTCCAGGTCCAAATCTAGAACAGTAGACCCGTCGCCCAAATCAAGCCTCATACCATTTTTAATGCTCATAGATCATTCAAATCAAAGTCATTGACTCACAAGAGCGTTATATCTGCTCCTAGCTTAATCTTTCAATGTCCTGGTTTAAATCTACGTATAAGAAATATAAAATAGAGTATAATTCTTATTTTCAAATGATTAATCTGAAAATTTGTCCGTTTGAGTTTTTAGGAAACCTGTAAAACAAGGGCTCTCAAAATTCGAAAAGTACTCAGGATCCACCAGTACCTATGCCTCTTCCTCCTTCGGCTCTGAACCAAAAGAGTAGCCGAGTTTATTCGGTTGCGAGAGTGTACCAAGACGCGTGTGCGAAGAGATCTCAAGAATACTGGGATTACGAACAAGGAGTGACCGTGGATTGGGGCAAGATCGACCATTACGAGATTGTCAATAAGATTGGACGCGGTAAGTACTCGGAGGTGTTTCGGGGCAAGAGCGTTGTGAACGACCAGTACTGTGTGATCAAAGTTTTGAAACCAGTAAAACTCAAGAAGATTTACCGTGAACTAAAGATTCTGACAAACTTGACTGGAGGACCCAACGTGATTGGACTGCTCGACATTGTTCAGGACTCCGGCTCCAAGATTCCCGCGCTGATTTTTGAAGAGGTGAAGAATGTCGATTTCCGCACGCTATATCCAAAATTCACTTTACCAGATCTCCAGTATTACTTCACGCAGCTGCTCGTAGCTCTGGATTACTGTCACTCCATGGGAATTATGCACCGCGATGTCAAGCCCCAGAATGTTATGATTGATCCGGTAGAGCGCAAGTTGAGACTCATTGATTGGGGGCTCGCCGAGTTTTACCATCCCGGTGTCGACTATAACGTTCGCGTAGCCTCTCGTTATCACAAAGGCCCTGAACTGCTGGTCAATCTAAACCAATATGACTACTCTTTAGATCTATGGTCAGTCGGATGTATGTTTGCTGCCATTGTGTTCAAGAAAGAGCCGTTTTTCAAAGGAAGCACTAATCCAGACCAGCTGGTCAAGATTGCGCGTGTTCTAGGGACCAACGAGCTGCTAGCGTATCTCCGCAAATACGGCCTCAAACTACCACAAGAATATGACAATATCATGAAAGATTTCCCTCGCAAGAACTGGACAGAGTTTATCACCCCGGATAACAATTTAGCTCAGCCGGCAGTTGTGGATTTGATCGACAAGCTTTTGAGATACGACCACCAAGAAAGACTAACGGCCCAGGAAACTTTGGCTCACAGCTTTTTCAAAACAGATTACAAAGAATGAATGAGCCAAGGGCTCTACAGGATTGCAATGAAGCCACTTGCAGAGATAGACCAGACACATGCTGCTAATAACGCGCGAGACATGTTGATTGATTGGAACACTAAGTGCTAGCTAGTCAATGTACATCATATTAAAACGGACTAGTATAAACCCGAGCCGAGCGTGATCTTAGCTGCATTAATTAAGGAATAGTTAGTGGTAATATAATCTTTATTCTTACACATCTTATGTTCATGGCATGCATACGGCGAGAAGAACAGGTCTGACTGTTCTATCCCCTGTTTAAAATTGTCATTATTTTTAAGTAAACTCCAAATCGAGGTCACTGTCGCTATCCCAAGTATCCGGGGAATAGTGTGAGTATTGTACGTGTTCTGGTTCGGATTCCAGATCCGACTCACAGTCCTGCAAATGAGCTTCGGTGTCATTAATGTGTATTTTGTGTTCGTAAAGTGATCCATAGGAATCTATGTCGCGCCGCAACACCTCATCATCAAAATGTAAGGCATGGCCGCGGCCGCGACGATCGTCAGAGTTCTGTCTGAGGCAAGGCTTGTGTGGAACGTGGTCAAAGATTGATGAGTCGCGAGATTCAAGCGACGACGAAAAGCACGTTGCGAGTTCTTCCACATCGGAATCCAGGTCACCGCCTCGTACATCTGACTTCGCGGTATGCTTGGATAACAATCCCCACGTCCCTATTTCCTTGTCGCAGTCTTCACCAAGCGACAAGTCCGGACCGTAGAGCACGGTGAAGTCTTGTTCTTTGTTCCAGTTGATGGCTCCGGGATCCATTTTTTTGGCTCCAAGTTTGAAATACGAAATGGACCATCGTCTCCACAAACAATGGTGTAGTCTTTTCACGTACATCTGATAATCGAATTCGTCTTCTGCAGAGCACGACGGGAGTCTCAGCAGCTTGTACTTCCCCATATGCAACAGCAAATTCCAGCTTTGCGGCATAGCCAGCGGGTGCTCGCTCGAAAAATCAAAGTGATAGTAGTCAACTGCTGGTCGCTGTAGGTCTGTGATATTCTCCAAAAGCATCATATTTTGTTTGATGAGCACGCAGTCATCGAGACTGGTTAGGTTACGACTAACCATTTTTTGGATACTTACTGAATAACTTGAAAACTATAAAACAACTCTAATACTTCAAATGCGTTTGAAGAACCAGCATTTATTGAAGGCTAGCAAAAGACTGAGTGTACTTTACAAAGTGTCACCTTGCTCATCAGGTTCTCTTTTATAATTTTCCGAATTAACATCTCGGCCCGGGGTGTCGAAAAAAAATGTGGGGTGCTTTTCCTCAAACGATATCCCGAAAAAAAGCGGAACTGAAAGGGCGCGATTAGCAGCAGCGGATTCAAGTCTTAAGATGGACTCAAGCACTGTCAGAAATTTTATATGCGGAGGAGGAGGTTTTTGACGCAGTGTTGCAACCACGATAGATTTAAATATTTTAGACAGACATTATAATTTGCGAGGTAATTATTGATTCTGGTCGCGGGACGCAGGCTTGAATGGGGGACAAGAGAGTACGTCCACAGGAGGGTACGGTGAGAACAGAATAGAAAGCACGACTCTCCGGCGGATAGCAAAAGTCTGAATTTCGTAGAGTACCATTAAGAAAACGGCACAGTCGCTATATACGAAGGAAACAGAAATGCGAATGAACCTGTTAGGCCTGGCGCGAGGGTCGTAAGCTGCCCTGGTCGTCGTGAAACATATCCTTATCGGTTGAGAACGAGCACCGGGGAAATGCTATGGGGATTGGACGGTCCTTGAAGACCAGGCTTCGCGGACCCAGCAGCTGCCGACCGGTCTGCAAAGTGGCCAGGCAGAGCATCACTGCCCATGAAGACTAAATATACAAGTTGTACTGCAGACTGCTCTGCTGATGGCCACGTCAAACATCACTGCACTCAATGGCCAAACATGCTAGTAACACTGCGAAACTGCTACCTCGAATGTCATCTCGGCAGCAATTGGTGATACATCGGAAAGTCTTGCCACAGAGACTTTGATAGCACGGAGAGAAATCGCCAAACTACTAGGCAGCAATCAAAGGTCCACATTTCCTGACATAAATCGCAGATACTGGATCACGAGGGTCTCGTATATCAACATACGAAACTTGTAATCCTTGAAACTTTCCGCAACCGCCTTCCGGTAACTTGAGCTGGCCCAGACTGACGTTATGAGCTCTTGATCAATGCTGCCTCCATCCCAACCATGCCTCTCGTGGTTACTCCCATGATTCCTCCTCATCACTATTTCAGCAAACTGTCATAGACGCATCAAAAATTTTTCAAAAATTTTTCACTGTAAAATTTTTCACTCAGTTAGCTCATCGAGTATATAAAGGTGGAAATCGAAAGTGCTCTGTGTTTGATACCCTCCAAGTTTTCTCTTTCTCGAATTCATCAACACAACTGAACAGAAATGTCTCACAGAAAGTACGAAGCACCACGTCACGGTCACTTGGGTTTTTTGCCCAGAAAGAGAGCCGAATCCATTAGAGGTAAGGTTAGATCTTTCCCAAAGGACGACAAGTCTAAGCCAGTCGCTTTGACCTCGTTCATGGGTTACAAGGCCGGTATGTCCACCATTGTCAGAGACTTGGACCGTCCAGGTTCCAAGTTCCACAAGCGTGAGATTGTCGAAGCCGTTACCGTCGTTGACACTCCACCAATGGTGGTTGTCGGTGTCGTGGGTTACGTCGAGACTCCAAGAGGTTTGAGATCCTTGACCACCGTCTGGGCTGAGCACTTGTCCGACGAGATCAAGAGAAGATTTTACAAGAACTGGTACAAGTCTAAGAAGAAGGCTTTCACCAAGTACTCTGCCAAATACGCTCAAGACGGCGCTGCCATCGAGAGAGAATTGGCCAGAATCAACAAGTACGCCACTGTTGTCAGAGTTTTGGCCCACACCCAGGTCAGAAAGACTCCATTGTCGCAAAAGAAGGCTCACTTGGCTGAGATCCAATTGAACGGTGGTTCCGTCGCTGACAAGACCGCCTGGGCTCGCGAACACTTCGAAAAGACCGTTTCCGTCGACTCTGTCTTCGAACAAAACGAGATGCTAGACGTCTGTGCCGTCACCAAGGGTCACGGTTTCGAAGGTGTTACCCACAGATGGGGTACCAAGAAGCTTCCAAGAAAGACTCACAGAGGTTTGAGAAAGGTCGCTTGTATCGGTGCTTGGCATCCAGCCCACGTTATGTGGACTGTTGCCAGAGCCGGTCAAAACGGTTTCCACACCAGAACTTCTATTAACCACAAGGTTTACAGAGTTGGTAAGGGTGACGATGAAGGTAACGCCTCCACCGGATTTGACAGAACCAAGAAGACCATCACCCCAATGGGTGGTTTCGTCCACTACGGTCCTATCAAGAACGACTTCGTCATGGTTAAGGGTTCTATCCCAGGTAACAGAAAGAGAATTGTTACTTTGAGAAAGTCCATGTACACCAACACCACCAGAAAGGCTTTGGAACAAGTTACCTTGAAGTGGATCGACACTGCCTCCAAGTTCGGTAAGGGTAGATTCCAAACTCCTGCTGAAAAGCACGCTTTCATGGGTACTTTGAAGAAGGACTTGTAAATTCGTGATTGAAAGGAAGAACACCTTCTCTTAATATCCTCGAATTTTCTCTTTGATCTTGGGTTTTCCTAAGCTTATATATCGCATAATAGTTTATGTTTTTACCCAAGTCATAGGTTCATAAATTTTTTCTTGTTTGCTTGTCGGTGGCACCTTTCGCTACAATACCACTTACCATTGGGAGCGCCAGTTAGTCCTACACATGTATAATGGAACCACTCTGTAGGGCATTTTAGATTATCACACGCAATCATTGCGCCATATGAGACCTCGCGACATACGCAGTAGACTGGTTCGCTTGAATGACTCGGTTTAAGATTTATCTTAATTTTCAAAGGTTCTTTGGGTTGGGACTTGGTCTGGGTCTTGGCAGATTTTGATTTTACCTCCAAAGTGCCCTCGTGTGCCTGATACCGGGCTTGAATGTCGGCCATTTCCTGCATTTCCTGGGTTTGGAATGTCATCCATTCATGATGCCGTAATATCTCTCTTTGAATGTTTTGGGCTTCTTTGACAGATTCTTGATCAGCAAAAGTGCGATCAGAATCTTCGCGCAGCTCCAGTCCCTGTATAGTCCACAGGCTTCGTATCAGGTCTGACGGTAGGTGATCGAGAGCGTCTAGAAATGTGTAGCGTACGTCCGTGTCCATAGCGATGACCAAAGTATGTGTGTGCGATTGCGCGAGAAGTTTGGATTTGGGGAACTCCGAGAAAAGAAAGATAAGTACAAGCAAGTAGTTTGCAGTTAACGAATGGGGTTTAACAGGGAAAAAACTGCTGTTGATGCTAACAAATTATGTTCGGTTCCATTTGGAACAATTCATAGCGATCTACAGTGCTGTGTTTTCGATAATTAACCCGTGAAAAATGAGGTACATCAGTTAGACACTCTAAAAAGCATAACGAAGCTAACTGAGCGGCTTGACAGTGAATGCTAAATGTGTCTATGGCGTGTAATTTTTGCTAGCGGATGGCAATTCTACTAGGATTTTTTGTAATGCCGCGCCTCAATGCCAGCGCGCTAGATAATTAGCTATTTACTTGAACAGTCTGGAGCTAATAAAGCCCTGTAAGACTCGCAAATGTTGAATTATCTGCATTTTATCCGGTCCCCGTATTTCCTTATGATACGATAAAAAGCTGCGGTTATTGGCCCCGAGCCCTTTTAGCGGAAAATATTAGAAAATATTAGAGAATTACGAACACAGAACGTGGAGTTTGTCTACTCTCAATAACAAGACAGAATTTTGGGTTAGCGAGGTAACCAACTTCTAGTGAAGGAGCATAAAACTGTTTCTCTTCCATTAGAACGTGGAATTACCCTAAAACGGCTTCAAAAGCAGAAGAAAGCACGGCTATGTGGAATCTCGAAGTTGCAGTCTAAGATTGTGTTATGCTCGTAGAAAATCCAAGAAACCAGTTTTTCAGATACTCATTGTGACAGGTTCCTCTCCTTATTTGCGCTGTAATTGTACGTGATCGTCTTTATCTACTATTCCCTCGAAGCCCCACTACAACAACTGGCGTACTTACCAGCCAGTAACATAAACGCATCCCGGTCCTCTTATCGTACCCCAGAAAAGCCCACAATGAGCATCTCTTACTA
Organism: Lachancea nothofagi CBS 11611; assembly: GCA_900074755.1. Taxonomy (NCBI): domain Eukaryota; kingdom Fungi; phylum Ascomycota; class Saccharomycetes; order Saccharomycetales; family Saccharomycetaceae; genus Lachancea; species Lachancea nothofagi. The sequence continues at coordinate 2,179,877 of LT598447.1, forward strand.
TAGAAGTATAGTATGATGGCACCTCTGTGTATTACGAACCCTAAGTCATCACATACGAACATCCCGTCACTTCTTTACTCGCCGGGTGGCCTTTAGCACGTGTCAATATTTGGTTTGCCAACTACTCAGTTTTCTACCCGAATCTCTACTCAAAGCCGTATATAGCTACCAAAAAATTGAAGACTACTCATTATGCAGAAAATCTAACCAAATCGGGGAGTTCCAGACCGACCAGTCGGTTACCGCTTAGCTTTTTAGTAGCTGTACACTTTCGTTCATTCGCCAATTCTCCTCTTTCGTCAAATATTCGGCTCGTTTCGCTCTTGGCCAATCAAATGCGTGGAAATCTCTCTTCCTCACGTGCTACGACAGCGATAATACCGAGATGGCCAAAATAATTATTCTCACTCGTTGGCTTCTCAGCGAGCGAGAAAAAAGTTTTGATATCCATTATTACAACTAGGATATATCCAAGTGCTATTTCACAGTTTGTGAAATTGACTTTCTACTGAACCACGTATTGCAGAGGCCTCAGTATCCTAGATGTTCCGTTCTATGAGAAATGCCGTCAGAGGCAGTAACATGGTATGTTCGAAAATAGCAACACAGCAGGGTAGCTGGCGCCAATAGACGATAGATCTGATCCCACAGGACGTACTCTCCAAGCCATTGTGCTTGTCACGGACAAGGTGTGCGTGTGAGCCTGCCACAGGCAAACAGCGTGAGTTATACGCATTCAGGACCCGATATTATTGTCAACTTTGGTTCTACATTGTTCCTGTACTAACTTTCCCACACAGAGATCGTTCTCAACCGCAACAGGTGCGGTTTCTAACGGCTGGATCCGCCGCGCAGGCGTTGCGGGCGCCGTCGCGACTGGTGTCGCTGCGTCCGCCGCTCTTTACGCCGACTCGCTCACGGCTGATGCCATGACCGCAGCCGAGCACGGTCTGCATCCACCTGCCTTCGGATGGTCTCACAACGGTCCATTGGAGACTTTCGACCACGCTTCCATCAGAAGAGGTTACCAAGTGTACCGTGAAGTGTGTGCCGCGTGCCACTCGCTCGAAAGAGTCGCCTGGCGTACGTTGGTTGGTGTTTCCCACACCAACCAAGAAGTGCGTGAAATGGCCGAAGAATTCGAGTACGACGACGAGCCTGATGAGCAAGGTAACCCTAAGAAGCGTACTGGTAAGCTCGCTGATTATATCCCAAGCCCTTACCCCAACGAGCAGGCTGCCCGTGCCGCTAACCAAGGTGCTTTGCCTCCCGATCTTTCTTTGATCGTCAAAGCTAGACACGGTGCTTGCGACTACATTTTCGCCCTGCTTACCGGTTACCCAGACGACCCACCCGCCGGTGTTGTCTTGCCTCCTGGATCCAACTACAACCCATACTTCCCAGGTGGTTCCATTGCCATGGCCCGTGTTTTGTTTGATGATTTGGTCGAATACGAAGACGGAACCCCAGCTACCTCTACTCAAATGGCTAAGGACGTCACCACCTTCTTGAACTGGTGTTCCGAACCTGAACACGACGAAAGAAAGAGATTGGGTCTAAAGGCTATCATTGTATTGTCCTCGTTGTACTTGCTCTCCGTGTGGGTCAAGAAGTTCAAGTGGGCCGGTATCAAAAACAGAAAATACGTGTTCAACCCTCCCAAGAAATAAGTGAGAGATCCCACCACGTTTGAAGGGATCTGATTATTACATTTACCGCCTCCTTCCTCACGTCGCTTAAACGCCAACACCCAGCATTACGTCTTATGAGAACTTTGAGAAACAAGTAAGGAGAGAGAGAGAGAGATAAAGAGAAAACAAGTTTGTCGAAGTTGTAGCAAGTTGAGAACCCACAAAAAAAAAAGAAGACGAGGAGAATCTCGATATTCTTCTGATATTTATAAATTCGAATTTCGAAACCACCGACACACACGCCATACACTAAACACTCCATCGCATTTCGATTTACTACTTCTGACCACTTTCTCCTCTCCATATTTTATTTAATATTATTATTATTATTATTATTATTTTTATTACTGTCACAGTAAATTGTTACTATCTCCAGCCAAGGGTAATGATTAGTGGATAGACGTGAAGTCGCCCGCTTGTTTTACATGACAAGATGTTGAGCTTTTGCAGAGCGCGTGAAAGTTCTCTTGAGCTATCGAGATTCAGTAGTGGCTTTTGGTTTTCCCCAATACAACACAAGTAAGTAAGTAAATCACAAAGAATAGCACTGCCTTGTACAGCTTCCAATAGCAATGAATCAAAAAGGTTGTGATCGCTGATTATTCGGTTCTTTTTAAGTGACAACAGTACACAAATTGGTAATGACAGCTTTATAAAACAATTATAAATTGTTACAAACTGCTTTAAATTAAACTTTGGCCGTCTTCGTGGGTAACAATCGGAGCACAAGCACTGTGTACTACCATGAGCAAAAGCACTATGAATTCTTATGAGGTTTCTGCTACTAATTATGAGTAGAGTGATGACTTATTAATGCTACCTTATTTCGTGTGTAAGGAGTTTTACGTAAAATTTAGCAAACGATCCCTAAGCGCTTTCGCAAACAAAAGTATAAAAAGCGATGGCATGTTCTTGAGCTGGGGCAATTGCCATTGATAATGCAACTCACTAGCAAAATTCACAATTAAGTATACCCATTCTACCATGTCTGACAATAAGAAATGGGCTAATGCCGAGGATGGCTCATTCAAGAGACAAGCTTCGTCGTTCAGAGACACAGTTTCACCTTCACACGCGATCTTCAAACCTGCCAAGGGTCGCTATTGGCTGTATGTGTCACTAGCGTGTCCCTGGGCTCATCGAACATTGATTACGAGGGCGCTCAAAGGGCTGACTTCCGTGATTGGCGTTTCCGTGGTTCATTGGAGCATGGACACCAAGGGTTGGCGGTTTTTGCCCTATGAAAGTGGTGCTGGCGCGGCCAACAAGTCGGACGACGTGTTTGGCCCAGCGTCAGGAATACCTTGTGTTCCCAAATCAAATCCTACCGCAGGAATAACGAACGACTCCGTAAGATACGGCATCGACGGCACTATCGACCACAATTATCATTTCAACCGGATCAGCGAGCTGTACTACAAAGCAAACCCGGACTACAATGCCAGATTTACAGTGCCCGTGCTGTGGGACTTAGAAACGGAAACAATTGTCAACAACGAGAGTTCAGAAATCATTCGGATTTTTAACAGCGGGGTCTTCGATGAGTTTACCGACTCCAAAGTCACACAGATTGACTTAGTTCCCAAGCAGCTTCAATCTCAAATTGACGAAATCAACTCTTGGGTTTACGATAACATCAATAATGGAGTTTACAAAAGCGGATTCGCAGAATCCCAGCAAGTGTACGAAAAGGAAGTGACTAATGTCTTCGACCATTTGCAGAAGTTAGAACACATTTTGAAAATAAATTACGACGCCGCTGTTAGCAAATACGGTGAAAAAGAGGCTCTTTCCAAGCTGTTTTTGATCAACGAGCAGCTGACCGAGGCGGATCTTAGACTTTACCCAACAATTGTACGTTTTGATCCTGTCTACGTTCAGCATTTCAAGTGCAATTTATCCACCATCAGAGACGGTTTTAAAATGATCGATCTGTGGTTAAGAAACCTGTACTGGAACAACGCGGCATTCCGTGAAACCACCAGTTTTGATCACATCAAACTTCACTACACCAGGAGTCATCCGAGAGTCAATCCCTTGGGACTCACTCCTCTAGGACCTATTCCTGTAATTTTACCTTTGTGAAAGGAAACGGTTTTCAATAAAAGTACGTAACTATGCTTCTCTATTTTTAAGACTTGTGTCGTGAGCTAGATGATTGAAAATATAGCGAGAAAGCAAATAAGAACTCGCATATTGGATTATAGTAGCCAATGTGCGAATTTTTCAATGCGACCGGGTTTGGCATTACATAGAACTCTGATCGAGTGTGGGGATCTGGTGTAGAAAGCACATTCAGCCAACCTAATCACCCCAGATGATTTCATCGCGCACGTTTCTTGTGTATCACTTTGTACTCCTTTGACACAATCTTGTAGAACAAGTTGTATCAACGGCTGAAATGCGTTTATATTAGCCGAAAGACGAGCCGCTGGATTTCTGGATGCCATGCTATCGCCATGTTATAGATGTTCACACGACACATGCCAAAATTCCTCATACTTGTAATTGTTCGATAGTATCACGATATCCTGAACCGCCAACATTCGCAATGGTTCCTTGTATCCAATCAATACATTATCCACTCACAACTAACAATGTCGCATTTATGGAGTCAATAACACTGCAACATGTCACAATTAAACTAAATGGAATATTTGAACATGAATCGTCGAGTCGCAGATTCTTGCACATCAACACGCACTCTGTACCGGCCCAAGTACAACAGACACCCGTCAGTACAAGCAGTGTACTACCATAAAAAGTGCTTTATCTTCATCACGAAACCGGTAAAACATGTGCGCTTTTTTTACGAGCATAATAAAGCCTTTCGATCGTCTTTTTGGGATCAAATTCATTAACAAAGAACGGGCCCGCAGATCTAGTACGCTGTATTAACTGAGAACTAAATCGTTGCTCTATCTGTTCACAATTTAGCGCCGGCGCGTTCTAAATTTACGCGTTATTCTATTTTCTCTTAAATTATGTGACGCGTCAAGATACTTCAAATTTTCACGCCATCAACCTCATCGGGAAAAGACAGGAAGAATCGGACCTCAAACAATTGTTACTTGCTGGAGGCCTCATTCCTTGCGTTGTGAATAGAGAAATAGTTCAGGAATTTAAATTTGAACTGTTCAAACTCTAAAGTTTGGTGCTACGTTGCTCTAAGTTTCAAAACTATTGATACTAATTTAGCCCAATTTGGTTCTAAGCGTAAGGCCGATTCGTCAGCCCAAGACAGATGACAGAGACCCAAGAAAGGAGGAAGAGAGGTAGACCGCCGCTCTTGAAAGAATATGCAGACCCCATGAAAAGTCCTATGGCGTTTTCGTCACTGCAAATGCAAAAGGTCACCGCCGCTACGTTCACCAAACCGTTGATGAAAGTCTCTGTGCTGGGGAACAAGGCTGCGCCGTCGCCCAAGAAAAGACGTAAAAACAGCACCGCTAGCGACTCCTCATCGCCCGGGTCAGTCAAGAAAAATCGCTACCGCGGGGTCATTCTGGCCACTCCCGTCAAACAGCAGCGGTTCCAACAGGGATCTTCGCCCTTAACTCCTGGAGACAATGTTTTCTCTTCGGAGCCTAGGCGACATCCGATTAGAAGCTCCCCGCTGGAGCCAGAATGCCAAATTTCTGACACCCCGCCGTCATTATCGCCAAACGGCCGCAAAGCTCACAGTCTTGACCAGACCAAATTCAACTTTTCTTTATGCGTTGGGAATGACGGCAAAGCTAGGATTGACGGGTCCCCGGCTGTTCTAACAAAACATTCGCATTCAGCGGGGTCTTCTGCTGGCCAAAAGTCGCCTTTGACCGGCTTCGATAAATCCATTGTGCTGGGACTTCTGAAGAAAATGAAAAGTAACCGTAAGGAGTTGTCGCCCAGCAGAAAGACTTCTGTCATTCGTCCAAGTGAGGTTTTCACCAACTTTCAACCCTCGTCGCCTAAACAGACGTCTAACTCACAACCAACACTTCCGTGGACTCCAAATTGCACTGCCGTATTTCAGCTGAGGACTGGATTCACTCCCAATAATGCCATAGATGAGGTATTGGGTCCGAACTCCAAACACCCAGAGTCTCTTTCTCACAAATCATTTGCTTCACGGTCGGACAGCGCAGTATTTAAGTTCTCGTCCGGGGATCCTTTACTAATGAACGATGATCCAAATACTGAGTTTTTCGTTTCCCACCAACCGACGAATCCTTCAGCGGAGTTTTTTTTTCAACAGCTTCTATCCTCACCTAGGAAGCCTTTAACGTACGCTAACGCACCGCCCTCCTTACTAACTGGAGGAACCTCTAAATTCTTGTCCAAGCAGGACACGCACAATCGTGCCATTGCTAACTCGCACGTGAATGAGGCTCAAAAGGTCCCGCGTGGGAAATATAACATTCCAACTACGCCGATCGCGGAAGGTAACTTCGAAAGTTCTATGTCCATTCAATGTACTCCCCTAATACAACAAACAATGACAGGATCTTTGAACAAACTTTTAGTTGATTCCTTCGGTCAAGGTGTTACACTAGATACGTCACCACCAAAGCCTTTAGAACAAGACGATGCAAGGTTGGCACTTCGAAAATTGATTGGCGGGTCCAATTAATTTTCTCACAGATCAAGGGACACTTGGAATATCCGGGCGCAGAACCCTAATATATGCTTTAATTTCTCTCAATATTATACCGAGGGCTGGGACTACTTTTATAGCAGTTGTATTTCTATACTATAACTCTCCATTATATTTGACATATTCATCGCATCACATCCAAAGCGGCTCATCGAAATTGTACAACCAGGACAACCCCACCCAAGAGCTCAAAACTCCTATCGAGCAGTAAATACTATATATCATTAGGCCTGCGAACTCAAATTTCTGTAGAACTGCGTATCTCCATTTTAAGGCCTCTAACAATTGGACTCCAAATACCATTGGCACAAGCATTACAATGTAAAACAATGCAAATCTATCAAAGAAGAAGACCCGTCGTTGAACACTGGAAGACATCTTGGTGACTTGTCTAAGTGCAAAAGAATAAATGATCATCCAGACCAAAGTGTAAAGTAATTTGAGTAAAAAGTCTTGAGACTCATGTAATAGAGGAAAGAGCGAAACGTAACCAGCAGAGACTAGTAAATGAAATGGCGTGAGAAGCCTTCTATCTGATGTGACCAGAAAGGAAAAAGGAATGATGACCAACATAATAGCCTTTTCATGAACATGCCAGCCGAACAGGAAAGAGGCAAATCCGCAAAGTGTGAGTGATCCAACAAACCTCTTGAAAGATGGACTAAACAATACTGGTATGACCGCTAGAATTTGGTAAAAGAGCGTAAGAAAGAATGTCAGCTTAGGTTGAATCTGAGGTAGAATCACGAAGTAAACGTCCTGAACCAAACCTTTCGTGCCGACATTGTATTGCTGAATTTTCCAGTTTATCTCCTCAATAGTCGCAGGAATCAAAGGAGGTGCGATAAACTGAGTCAGAAAACCATGGACGCAAGGAACTTTCAGAATGATCAAAGTTAAAACTTTGTCAAGCAAAGAATATAAAGCCCAAAAATTGGGGGCCCAGTATGCATGAGTTAGGCCTCTGGAAAAAGGAAAAAGCCTTTTTAATACTTGAGACCAATCTCTAACGAACGGAGCAAAACAGACAGCTAACACAGATAGCACAACGCTCCCCAACTTGAATAGATTTTTCCACTGAACGATCGAAATAAGGTCATTGTAGCTTTTAAATTGGAAATTGGAGAAATCCAGCACGTACACTCTCAAAAGGAACACGAAGAAACTTGGCGCTAAGTACAAGAAAATGTGCTTGAAGCACAAGGCAGTTGTGAAGAAAAAGCCACATAGCAGGTATCTTTGATGTTTAGCAGCGAGGATTGAAGCAATAAGAATGGCAAACAGAAATCCATTGTATTGGAAGTGGATGTGATCGATCATCAGAAATCCGGGTGATAGGACAATACTGCTGGCCACCACGAAATTTGCTGAACGCTCGGCCATTTGACTTTTATTTATGTATATTTGCAGCACCACAAATAGCATCACTTCACTGGCAATGACTGTAAGTCTCTGAAATAGAACAGTTGGAAAGCCAAACTTTCCGACGGCCACAATATCTAGACATCCATCCTCTCTTACTGCTTTGGAAACAAATTGCGACAAAATCCATTCGAAATATGCGAAGAAAGGTGGGTAATCCAGTGTCCATTGGCTTGTAGACTCGAAGTACCATTCTTTTAGTGGAAGCTTGTTGGTGATTGCCAGCCAATTGCGGTGAACATCAAAATCTGTACTAAAATAACCTGGAATCAAAAGTAGCTTCAGTAGCGTACAACTGACCCAGAAATTCCACAAAGAAAGCTTTGGGTTATTTCGATCTACCACAGCTGAAGCAGCCGGCTTTTTAGGTGCCTTTGCCATTCTGCTTGGCTATTTTTCTGAGAGTTCTTATATTTTGTCAGGATCATTTAATTAATAAATTAATTTCAAAGTCTTGTTCAACTTCCTTGGTATATAAAATGCATTGAGTTCAAGAAAACAAAACGATCAAAGACACAACAATTGATCACTTCAAAAATGGACTACGACGATGAGCTTGGAGCTTCAGTGTGGGATGATCAGAACAATGATTCAAACGTAAGAGACGGCGGCGAACTGGCGACAACATTCGCTACTTTAAGCGCAGGCAAAGGAGATCAGCTGGAGCATAGCGAATGGAATGATGACGCTGGAATAAAGCCACAAGCCGAGCCAATTGAATCAGAGGGCGACAAAAAAGATTTAATGCTGTCTTTGGCCCCCGAAGAAGATCCTTTGACTGGTTTATCAGTCCCTGAGCCGATGGTAACTTCGGAAAAGGGCGAAACCCTATTTGGAGACGTAAATACGTCTCCCTTGGAAGTAAGCGAAAACGATTCACAGAAATCAACAACAACCGAGGAAGTGTCCCCATTACGTAAACCGTACGCGAAGCCGCAAAAGCTTTTTTCTTCGGCGCGTCTGCGCCGTCATCCGCTCACGGAAGTTCAGAAGGCAGACCTTTTCGAAGATCCTTTGGCTTCGAACTCCGCTGACATCAAGGAAGATGAGTTTGTGGAGGAGTCTTTGGAATATGACGGTGCGCCAGAAGAGTCAAAGGATATCCTGCAACAGATGGAAGCGCCACTTTTCAAGATATCTCCCCGCAAAAACCTAAGCTCGACGCCATCAATTAAGAAAGTTGTCCAGAATGCTGGTGCAAATTCTCAATTTGACGTTGCTTCCATGGAGGCAGTGGAGATCAATACGCCGTGTTCAAATTACACCATTGAGGTAGTAGATCCATTAAAGGTTGGAGATCTTACGTTTGCGCACGTCGAATATACCATTTGTTCCAAAAGCGAGAAACTAAACCCTCCAGAAGTGCGCGTGCAAAGGCGCTATCGAGACTTTAGATGGCTCTACAGGCAGTTACAAAACAACCACTGGGGAAAAATTATTCCTCCTCCACCAGAGAAGCAAGCAGTGGGCAGGTTCAAAGACGATTTCATCGAAAGCAGAAAGCTTCAGATGGAGAGGATGCTCAACAAAATTGCACAAGATAAAGATTTGCAGGATGACGCGGACTTCATGATGTTTTTACAGAGTCAAAATTTTGGTCAAGATTCAAAGGTAAGAGAACATTTGACAGGTTCAAATGCGTCGAGCGATAGCAATGACATTTCTGAAATTCACATCAGTGCGATTGAGCTTCTTGGTCAAGAGGACGCCGTAAATGTGATGAAAAATGGTGGGCTCGACGAGTCTCAAAAGGGCTTCATGAACATTTCTTTCGCTTCTCTTCCAAAATATACCGAGTCCGATACGTTCTTTGTAGAACAAAAACAAGCAATAGACATTCTAGAAGAGCAGCTCAAGCAATTATGCAAGTCGCTGGAGATCGTGGACACCCAGAGAAACGATCTTGCATCTGTGACAGAGGAATTTGCCAATACGATCAAATCTTTAGAGGAACTCGAAGTTTCTAAAAAGGGCTCCGAAATTCTGGTCAATTTTGCGGATGTGCATCTGCGCATCAAAGAGTCGCTTCAAAGAAGTACAATGCAGGAGGCACTCACGCTAGGTGTCACAATCGATGAGTACATGAGGTCGTTAGGTAGCATAAGGGCTGTCTTTAATCAAAGGTCTAAATTAGGATATTACGCAGTAGTTGTGGAACATGATTTGTTGAAGAAGCGAACCCAGCTAGAAAGGAATAACCACAAGGGCCCATCAGATAAAGTAGAGGCTTTGAATAAAGATTCGCGAGTTTTGGAGGACAGGCACTATAAGATTAAAACAAAATGGCAAGAAATTGGTGCTACCATAAGGAAAGAGTTGCGGAGGAACGACTTCGATAAAATGGTTGATTTCCGGAACAGCATAGAAATATTCTTGGAGTCCAGTATAGAAACGCAAAAAGAATGCATTGAACTTTGGGAAACATTCTATCAAAATAACCTATAGAAAATAAGATAGCTTTTGTGCTAAGATCAAAAATCTAACAATCTCTTCTGGTTCCGAGTGTGCTTACTATATAAGATCTTCCGTTTGACACCGTTCAGAAAACTGCTCTTCAGCGAAAACATTATTCAGAAGACCTAGTTTTGAAGTTTGTTCACCAATTTCATCGTAACCGACAATCATTCCATCGAACGCGAAACAGTATTCTTTAGCTTCGATCTTGATATTATTATCAACCTGAGGTAGTTTTGGATACCTTTGCGAGAAATGTGTTAATATCAGCTTATCGACCTTCATTTCGTTAGAAACTTGTATGGCCTCATTTATCGTACAGTGTCTTTTTTTAATAGCATCTTCTAGCAGTTCGTTGTCTAAAGTGGCTTCATGAATAAGAAGGTCTGAGTTTTGGCCAATTGTTTTAGCAAACTTTTCTATGTTGGGCCTAGTGTCCCCAGAATAAGAGACCTTGAACACGGAAGAGGAGTCAGATTTTGTGAAGAAAGTTATTGAGTTAGAGTAAGCCCAATCGCAGTGTTTGGCCCGACAAGTTTGGAATGTGAGTATTTTGAGGTCCCGATACATCTGCATTATGGTGTCTTTATCCCTGAACGACGACGCATCATCATATTCAAGACGCCTTTTCTTTATCTTTGGTTCACTCTTAGTTATAAAGCCATCGAACGGAACGGGTTTGAATTCCTTTCTCACAAAACCGCCTTCGATTAGATGTTCGCAACTGACGTACCGGATCCTCTCCACGATTTCTTTGTTTTCTAACGATAACCATTCTTCCAAGAAAATATTGTATTGCCACGGTACGACAACGTAGATGACAGCACTGGGATTTAAGGCATTATGTTTGTACCACTCTGAGAGTAGACTTGCAATACCAAGATGATGATCGGCATGTAAATGACTCAAATAAATCAAGTTCAAATTTTGAAATAGGGCCGGGAGTTCTACTTCTGGTATTGTCCTCTTAATGGATCCCAAAGTGTTTTCTCCTGCATCTAGAAGAACGTTTCTATTGTAATACTTTCCATTAGAGCCATAGGGAATTTTCAACAAGGTAGAAATTACATTTCTGTACTTTGAAGGTAACGAACTACCGGTGCCTAGTGTTATAACTTCTACCTTACCCTTCTTTCTATCGGCATCGAAATTGTTCACATGCCGCTGGTTTTGGACCACAGATTCGTAAGTCGCTCCCGCAATTTTCAACGGCGTAATATGTTTATCGAAAACCTTTGACCACGGGAGCATTGGTTTAAAGTTTTCTTGATGCTGTATTTTGAGATTTTCTTCACCCGCAGTGAAAGGCTCAATGACGACACCTTCATTTTGCAGCATAATGTGAACTCTATCCTTATTGATGGTGGAACTTAGGGGATGATCGCACTGCTGAACGACAGAGGTGCCTTTTGGCAAACTTTTATCAAAGCAGTCATAAAACTCTCTTGAGAAAACTCTGTTGGATAGTGGCAGATTATAATTTTTGGGTTGTATAGCCTTTAGCTTCAAAGTCGTAACAGCAGAGCTTTGAAAAACAATTGAATTTGGACAGATTTTAGAGTGCGAGACAAAGTGCTGTGTGTTTGCAGTGTCCAGCAACTCCATGAGTGCTATTACAGACTCATTTATAGTAACTTTATCGCCCAAAAAGTAGTAAACTACGCCAAGTGAGTTTTTATCGTATTTTTGAAACTTGGAGTGAAATTGAGACAGATAGTCATCTGAAGGTATGTCTAGTATCAAAACTTTTGCGAAGTCTCTCTGTTTTTCGAGTACTTGAGCAGGTGTTACCACGGAACCATCTTCAAGTGTAACACTATTACCATTTGTGAGCTGAGCAAACAGTTTGCCCTTGGGGACACCAAGCTTCGTTGCTTCTTCCACCCTAAATTTGCCTCTGATGGGCTTTAACTGAATTTCGTAGCATGTAGATTGTCTAGGTAAACTATCTTCCCGGGGAAGCTCTACATTCATTTGGGGATCTGACGCAGGGTCATGGCGCATAGTGGGCTCATGCTGCGGAAACATCCTTGACACTATGTATTTGAGACCGTCGGTAAGTTTCTTGGACAAGGGCTGATGAGCAGCAGATGTTGCGTTTACTAAAATCGCCTGCACACGCAGAAGTTTGTTTTCAAATACGCATCCATCTTCGATAACACTAGTTTTTAAGTTCATTCCAAATCGAAAGACAAAGTACCTCCAAGTACTAACAACAAAGTTGACTATATCATGACCATAGAAAAGATTCATAGACTTGATCCCCTGATCAGATAGCGTCAGAATCATGCCGGGAAGACCTCCTATCGAATCCCAGCTCATCTGGCCGGTAAGAAAGATATGCTCCAGTTTGGACAGTCTAGTTTTGTTCTCTGGAAGCGTTCTCTGAGTTCCCTCTGGAATCTGACCAAACAGAAATCTCTCTCCATGCTCTGACTGCAGTAGAAGAAGCGGGTTACTCGTATCGACAGTCGGATGCGTTATATGCGTCAAAGTAAACATCGTTGCGATTCTCAGTGTTTCCTTTTGTTTCTCTTTACTAGACTTTTTAGAATGATCTATCCTGATAAATTTGGAATAGGGAGCTTCAAACAAAATGTTGTGCCGCTGTCCCAACGCTTTCTTAGCTCCACGATACAACAACACTTTGAAGGAAGTGAAAGGGCTAGGGCGCTCGAAGTGCTTACTTTGCAATTTAGTCTTTCTGTATGTACTGAGCTCATCGATTCTTCAGTGCTTCAACAGAAAAAAAGAACAATGTTTAGCCAAATCTTCATAGACGAATGAGTCGAGAAAAGCTAATATCAACGCCAGTGGGACGTGGCATCCTTGTAGAGTGATTGCCAGATGTAAGCTTCACTCAAGAGAAGCTCTATATCACTCTCTGACCAAGATTTTGTAGGAGGATTTTGTAGAAAAGTAATGGTTTCTTGAAAATCCATATTAATGAGCTGATCACTGAACTTCACCAGAAATGCTGCGCAAACGAAAACGTGGAACTCACTTAGCGAGGTCTGATGCGAAGTAAGTACAGCGCTATGCTTGCCTTGCAGATTAGTTGAGGATGACACCTCCCGAAATGCACCAACCGGCGAGCTCTGCAAAGACGTGTCTGACGCTACCGTCATCGAAGAACCTTCTGCTGCGGCAGATGATGTCGACTCTAATGAGGTTTCTGATAGGTAAGTATCCCACATTCGAATTACCATGGACATACTAAATTCTCTCATCAGTAAACAGTTCATCCAGCGGAAAGCAAATTGAATAAATTCTACGTTCTCATGGACAAAATGCTCGTGCAGATCGGAATCAATTCTCTTAACCAGCTGGCCTAAATTCTTGACTTGTTTGAGAATTCCCGGTTGTCCGTGAATGTAATTGTCTGTAATTTGCTCTAACAACTTTGTGAGACACCAAAACGAATCAGCTTCGACTTCTACCAATTGTTCATACGTCAAATAAGTATCGGGACTAATGTTGCCAACATCGTCCTTTTGGCCAGCCTGTAGGTACTCGGTCAGAAACGTCTGAAAAAATGGTGTCACCAAATCGTTGATACCTTGGACGTAGCCGCTCGCCGGATGCCGAATGGCCCAAAGATACAGAATTCTTTGCATGCTTTGTTGGACTAAAGGAAATTGGTACAACGGAATCAATGGATTAGTTCTTGGAATGTCGATCTCAATTTGATGCCACGTAGGTATATCTCGCGTGTGTTCCTTTGAGAAGACCAGCTCCACTCCGTCGCGATATTCCTGCCGCTTTCGCTGTAACAATGTATTCTGTCTCTTTATATTGGCGGGTGCGTATCCTATCAGTAGTCTCCAAACTCGCGGACGATGAATCATTGGAATTCCGTTCCAACTGAGGCGGCGTAACTCACTAAGATTGATTCGAGTAGCATTTGATGGATGTAAAATTTCATCGAACTTTGCTACGCGATGCATGAGTGAATTGAGTTCCTGCAATTCTCGCTCATTTTCTTGCTCGTACTGAGATTTGAGACCCGAGCTTTGGGTTTTATTAAGCTGTGGCAAGCTTGGGTACCCAGCAGATGGCGATCGAGAGTCAACGTGCTCTTTTTTCGAGCCCACACTTACAGGTGGTTTGAGCTCTATCCCTCCATTGGCCGTCATAGGAATAGGCGTGTTGTAATCGTCAATTACAGCACTCCAGTCTTCATCAAGATCAGTAAAGTACTTGTCACGTTTTTGGCTATGCGAATGCTGTTGTCTATCCTTTTGGGTGTTGCTATTACCAGAAGAGCTTTTCCGGAGTGGACTCATGTGAATGTGGCTAACACCACGACCATGATGGAGAGGAAGACTGTTTTGGCTGGAGGATCGGGCAAGAAAACGATGCGGTCTCTGAGAAGCCTCGTAGGTACTGCCTTCTGCATTTTCACCTGCGCTTTGACGTCTGGTTGAGTTAGATGATTTTAGCGTCTTCATAAGAGATCCCACCAGAGAAGGAGATGAAGTATTCGATTTTTGATACATTTCCCGTTGCGTAGGGGATGCATTGGTAGTGGTGGGTCTGACTCCCATGCTTAGTTTGATATACGCCCAGTTCTTGAATGTTAGAAATGGTTTTAACACTGGTCAACTGAAGTTTATTAGGTTGTGATCTTAGGTGATGCCAAGGATGTGGAATAGTTCAAGAGTACAAATGTATTCATATACCAAGTTTACCAGCTGTAACCAGTAATAAGACTCCCGGTGCTCAGTCTTGGCTGACCCCATCTACGAGAGTCATATTAGCATTCTATAGGTTAAGCGGCTTACCTTGTACTTCAAGTGAGCTGATCCTGGACAATTCATTGAAGCATTGACAATGGGGCGAGCTACGATAGATATTGAAGAGCTGTGAAGGGGAAATCGCCCAATCCGATGGGTGCCAATGTTGGATTGAGAGTATTTATGCGCTGCTCAAAGACCACTGTTCACAGATAGGCTCATCACTTCAGTACGCTTACTATAAGAACCCATGTCTAGAGAATATTGTCAAAAAAGTGAAGAACAGTCAGAGTAAGGGGCCTTAGTGAAAAAACCGGTTAGCGTACTTGATAAGAGCCGGTTACCTCGAGGACAAACAACATTGAGCGGCGAATAATGCAGTATACAGTGACAGGAAAATCGGCCAAAACTCGTGCTGATGACGAAAAAACACAATTGTTACTACCGAAAGCTTTAGCACCGAATAGTCGATGCTCTCTAAAGCGTTCTCGAATTGGAGCCTCAGAGATTGTGGTATTTTTGAAAACGACTGTCACCTTTCGAGCCAATATGACAAGGTAAAAAAGAGGGAAAAAAGGAGTACCGCAAAATTTGAAACGTTGCTGTGAGTTCTCAGAACACTAGAATCAATCAGAAACCCTCAGGTAGTCTCATGTTATAGTGATCGAGACCGGATCCGGGCTAGCCTGCGCGCTATGTTTTTGACGACCAGGGCAGGATAATGGAAATTGCAAGTGCCGAAACCTGCCAATTTGTGGAAGGTGGTGCGTCGCACATTTTGAGCGCATGTATCAATGGATCTAAGATTGTCAAAAAATAAATAATGTAGGTGACATACTGGCTTGCAACGCGCTTACGAGTTGCTTCGAAGCCAATCGATATTTTCAGTAAACCGAGTCTTCGGACGATTGGATACACAGAGACTTCGTTGTAACGTTAGTAGATGGGAATGTTTTATATTAAATTGTATATTTTATTTACAACGGTTAGACTTTGAGTGTTAAACATTATTACCCGATTCCCGACTAAGAAAAAATCTAGTAAATCTCTGGTATTGGTACTGACTCGTTCGGACAGCTTTAATTACATTAAATCAGGGAAAGCTTCTTCATTTAATTGAAAAAAATGTTATGGAAAACATGAAAACATCAAACTGATATATATATATATATATACATATACATTCCCAGCATCTAGCAAGACTCGTCTTATTGATCAAAATCTTTAGAATTTTCTAACAAGGTATCTCGATTGACTAACACATACCTGAACACCCCAAATGTCTGCCAAACCAGGACGTACTATTTTAGCATCTTCCATTTCAAAGACGTATGTTGACGAAATCAAGGCCAAGGTGGAATCGTTGAAGTCGATAAGGCCTAACGGTCCGCTACTGGTGGGCTTTCTGGCAAACAACGATCCAGCTGCCGAAATGTATGCCAATTGGACGGGCAAAACGTGCGAGTCGATGGGTTTCCGCTACGAACTTCGACGCGTGGAAGAGAAAGACTTTCTGGAAGAGACCATCATCGAAGCCAATCGGGATAAATCAGTCGACGGTATCATGGTGTATTTTCCTGTTTTTGGGAACGCTCAGGACCAATACCTGCAGCAAGTGGTAGCCCGTGAAAAGGACGTCGAGGGCCTAAATCACGTTTACTACCAGAACATGTATCACAATATTCGGTTTTTAGACGACGAGCAGCAGTTGAAATCCATTTTACCTTGCACACCTCTCGCTGTCGTGAAAATAATGGAGTACTTGAAAACTTACAACAATCTTTTGCCGGTCGGGAACAGACTCTACGGCAAGAGGTGTGTGGTGGTCAACCGGTCTGAAATTGTCGGAAGACCGCTTGCTGCTCTTCTAGCTAACGATGGTGCTGTTGTTTACTCAGTTGACGTAAATAACATACAGAAATTTACTCGCGGTGAAGGTTTGAAATTCCAGAAACATCAAGTTGAGGACTTGGGAGCTTTCTCCAACGAAGCTTTAAAGGAATGTTGTGCTGATGCCGATGTAATTATTACTGGTGTACCCTCTGAACAGTACAAATTTCCAACAGAGTTCATTAAGGAGGGCGCTGTGTGCATTAACTTTTCTTCTAGTAAGAACTTTGATGAATCTGTGAAAAGCAAGGCGTCTCTTTACGTACCAAGTACCGGTAAAGTCACTATCTCAATGTTGCTTAGAAACATGTTGAGGTTGGTTGAGAACAGGCAGAAACTGCAGCAACTTTAGAAGTTGTTGTGATGGGATAAAGGAACGATGCATCAATCAGGAAATAGATTTTACGACAAATAATAGAATACTTACATGCTATTGGAGGCTACTAATGTACAATTATATATTTATAGTGTAGAATTCTTGCCGTCGATCTATTTCTTGAACCTCTTGGCAGGAGGCTCCACATCGATATCTGTAGCGGTTACGAAGTCCTCGCCATAGCTTTCTTCCGCCCCACCTTGCAAATCTTTCTCGTCGTCATCCATGTAGTCTTCAGTTTCTGAATCTCCACGCGTTTGATCAAACTTTGGCTTTAAACCCTTCATCTTACGTGTTTGCAATTTACCGAGATCTTGTTTACCCATGTGGATTGTACCAAATTTATCACCCATATCATCGGACGATATGTTCTTGATTGTCCTTGGCTCCAATTGCTTGGCTCTCTTTAGGGCTTCCTTTTCTAATTCTGGCGATGGCGAGCGAATACGTCCAATTTTAAAGTCAAAACGAGGTCCAACTTCCTCTAGCTCGACACGAGGTAGTTTAGGACCGCCTTGCTCGCTCTTGTAGGTTTTTAGCTTGTAAACTCTAAATAGCACATTGGGTAGAGGTTCACCGTCTTCGAAGTCACCTTGAACAGTAACGGAAATCACATGCTGAAGCCCAGCAACGTCCTGCAAGTCACTTGTAGTGCCTCTAAAGAAGTCTAGGAACAAGGATTTGACTTGTTTATAGACAGGGTGTGTATCAAAAGCAGCACCTTGGAACGAGAACATTGGCTTCAGTCCTACTGCAAAAGTTTGCTTCTTAAAATCGGAAAGAAATTTGTAGTTCTCGGAAATTTGCATCTCAATCATATCGTAGACCTTGTAGCCAAAGGTGCGGACAAAAGTGAGATTGTTCTTCCGCTTCTTGGAGCTCGTGCTGAGCACAAGTAGCGAGCAGTCATTTTTTTCGCTAAAGAACTCTAATGGCTCGGCGTCTTCGAAAGGACGTACTTCGTTTCTCTTGTTGAAACGTTTCAAATCTGGTTTTTTTAGGGCCCCTAGATCCACCATAGCATCATGCAAAACCTGGTTGGAGCTCTTTCCCGTAACGAATAGCGCCTGCTTGGTATTTTCCACCATCTTAGGCTCTTTCTTGTCGAGAGCTCTTTTAGCTCTTGCATTTTTTGGTTTCCTGCAAGCTTGTTAGTCAAAAATGTCCACTAATAATGGAAGCAACACTGTCTTGCGTCCAAAAAACAGCTCATCAACTCTCACCAGTATTAAGCTAATGAAAAATTACATACACAGTCCTAATCATCTTTTATGCACTGATTAGTTCTAACTTTGATGTATCTTTTACTAGCTCATCGCCTATTCTTTCTTCTCTTTTCAACTGATGCGATGAGCTTTTTTCGTCAAAAATTTTTCAAATCCCAAGATGGCACTTTGCACGTTCGAATGTGATAAACACTTACTTAACAAATACTTGTAAAGGAGAGGTTGAGCTTGACATCGGAAGATAAAGTACTTCAAAAAGTGTCTATCAGCGTCATCGAGCTTAACCAATTTATTAGAATTGAATGTCACAGAAACCACTATTTCAACTAAGGAAGGAATTGGACGATTCTGGCGATGTCACTAGCGATGCCAACGTGACCCAGTCTTTCGCAGAACAGTTTGAAAGTACCAGCAATGTGGAGCCATCTGTAACCACTAATTTCACGAATAAGCTTGTTCTTACTGAAAATGCGAAATACACAGTTGCAAAACTCCCCGCAGAAATACCACGCCAACTGGAAAGTGAATCTATTGATGGATATGTGGATACGCTCTCTCAGAACGCAATTGTCAATGATAGTGATACCTTGTACATGTGGGAATTTGCAACAACACAGTTAAATCCAATGGTAACCCGCGTTCCTCTTCATGAAGACCACATTTCGCTCAGTTGTGTTCCCAAAATTATAGTTACGTGGCCTGCCGCTTTAGACGATGATCTAAATAGTGGAATGGCTGGCGTAGCTGCCGGAGCTGGTACTGCTGGCTCTACGATAGCTAACAACTGTGGAATTTGTATCGTAAATCGGAAATCTGGGCTGATTCAGTTTTACGAAGACGTCGATAGTATCAATAACCTTTCATCACGAATTTCCAGAACGAAGTGCCACGAGCTAACTTTAAGCCTTAAAGACACCGAGTTTGTCATGGATGTTGTCAACGCAGAACCTGCGGGCATTCTCATTTCAACTACCCGGGGTAGGCTTTTTTTTGTGACCATTCGAGATTTCATGGGCAAGCCACATCTCAACCTCAAACTCCAAATGATCAAATCACATTTGGCACTTTTCTTCTCTTCTCAAAAGCTAAAGAAAATTGTGTCCTTAAAGCCGGGACCAATCCTGGGCAAAGGTGAGCGGTTAGTTTCGGTTTTGACTAGCGGCGGCGATTTTCAAATATGGAATCTATCGGCTGTGGCTAACTGCTACAAGCGTGCCGAGTTCAATGTCTATGACCAAATTCTGGAGTCGCTCAAGGATCTATACCCCTGCGCTTACAATTCACTGATGCTTCTAGATTCTCATCCACTAAGCGATGATAACTCGGCTCATATGATACTCTCTTCAATTACTGACTATGACGGTGCTTCTTACTACATTTTAACAACCATAAAGCTAGACGAACAAACCAATGGGTTCATAATATTCTCCACTTATAGGTTAAACACTTATACATCGGCCTCGCAAGAATCAAATCCACCAAGATTATTGGTACCAATGGGTGCTGAACAAGATACGACCGCCATAACTTCAGTTTACACCGTCTTCCATAATGCTGTGGTGCTTACTCAAGTTAGTGCAAAGCTTGACCAAACATACTCGTTGAGACGAAAATGGGAGGATATCATAAGTTTCCGCGAGGATGCTGAGATTTTCGGTCAGGGTATGGACTCTCGCTCCATATACTTGATGAGCAGAAAAATGGGCGTTTTAATGATAACCGCATCTCTGGCTGTGAAATCTAATGATTTGCAAGAAACAAGATTCATTAAGTCACACATTGACCAAGCAGTATATTTTTCGAACCTACCATGTACACCCATAGATTTCAATCTCCCCCTCAACATTTCATTGGAAAGGGAAGAAATTGAAGAGGATCTACTGGCTTCTGGTGAGGAAATTCTGCTGTCTAAATCCATTTACATTCCACCAAATTTGAAATCGGTCGAAAGACACTTAAGTTTGCGCGTGGAGCTTTTCAAAAAGCTTCTCAACTTTACGAAATTTAACTTTCTCCATAAGATATCGCCCGCAGTCAAAATACAATTAATCGAATCTCTTGAAGTTCTGAACACTGCGTTGGGGCTGTTGACTTATATCAGGAACTCTCAACCTTTGAGTGAATGCTGGCAGCATGTCATGCAATCCAATAAGCTGGATGAAGATACTTTCTTGAAGCACGACCTTGATCGTTTCCCCAAAGTTTTCTCTCAATTCTTGGAAGAGGTACATGCTTCACTAATCCCATCGTCCACTTCGAATCTTTGGTCGCTGTGCGCTGAACTCGTTATTTCATGTCTTTTCAAGTGCACTTTGGAGGATGGTGAAGAATTCTACAGATTTGATATGTTTCAAATGGACAAAAATGAGCTTGGTGCATTTGCGCCATGGTATGTTCAAAATCAGTTTCCTGCACTCGTCAGCCAGCTTTTCGCGGGACTTTGCAATTATGCCAATCTATCGAAGGACAAAGTTCAACACTCAGAGCAGCTTCTTTCACTGGCCAAAATTCTGTATTACTTTTGCAACCAGGCATCATTGTGGTTTTTAGAAAATCCATCTCGTACTGCCTCAAAGGAATTTGAAGAAATATCCAAGCTTTACAGGGAAAACAGATCGTTTTGGAATCAGACTCTATGCGCTTTTGATAAAAAACTAGATTCCTTAGAGATCAGCGAGTTTTACGAAGACCTGCCGTCACTTGCGGAAACCTTGAGCACTCTACCCACTGAAACCTCTGAGGATCTCTACATGCAGTACTTTGAAAAATTTGGGTACAGCTTCGCGGTAGAGGTTTTTAGCAATTTTATCGCTCATGGTAAACTCCAGGATCTATACGAAAGATTCCCCAAGCAACACGAACTGCTGAGGCACTTTTTTGATCAAAATCCTCAGTTTGGGGAAGTCGGGTGGATGTGCAAAGTTTTTGACGAACGATACGACGATGCGTCAGCTATCCTTGTTGAGATAACTACTAAACAGACCAACAGCTCTAATGAGTTGGGTGTGGACCAAACAAGGTTGAGTATCGCCAAATTGTGCATTTTGGCCGACAAGAATGCCACGGACTTTGACCGACTAACAACCATTCAGGCCGAACTGGATGTTATTGATGGACAAAAGGATTTGAGAGCAATGATAGAAGATGGAGCAAAGCAAAATAGGAAGCAAGAATCCTCACATGCCCTCCAAAAACTATTTGGGGTACTTAATGAAAAAATAGCTCTTTCGCAAAGATTGGAGCTCTCCGAGGTGGTTGAAATGTATACCCTTTTGGAGAGTAAAGATTGCTTCTACAAAGCGGCTAAGATTGTGTCTTTGAATAAATCTTGCTTAGGCTTCGAAAACTATAAATTTTTGAATGCTATGATCTGGAGAAGGTGCGTACTATTTGACGATTGGACAGCACACGTTGAAGAGACAGACACGGCTTTATTTCACTCTTTGAGAAGATGTTTTGATGATAAATTGTTCGAGAAAGGATCCACGATTCCTGACCTGCCGCTCATTATGGATCAGACTCTCGTGACATCTGAGTATTTCGAAGCGGAGTACAAGTCTCTGGATGTTGATATTAACGGTTTATTGAATCAAGCACGGCTAGAACAAGCTGAGGTCAAATCGCTTGACGCTAGTTTTGAGACCACGATGAAGTCGATTATAGCATCGAGCAACGACTGCAGTACTCACAAATGTGTCATAAACTATGAAACGGGTCAAGTCGAGGAGGCAGGAAGGTAATATAGATGCCCATTTCTACGTAAATATAGACAACAATACACAAGTTTGTCGAGCGCCAGGCACAACAAGTACTTCTAGGATTTTTGGATGCTGAACCATCAATTTAGCCCCCCCGAATCTTGATCATTATCCACCTTGACTCGTACAAGAGTCTCGGGCAAGGGCGCTTCTTTAAGATCCTGCGGCGTGGTGGGCTTCTTTTTCGAAACGTTATTTTCTTGGTCCCAAACTCCAACTTCGTAATCCCGCTCCGAATATTGTAGTAGGCTGAGACTTGCCTGAGAGATTGACCTGATTATTGAATCCCAGTTGCTCATCACATTTGCAACGCTCTCGGCGTTTTCGTGCATTTTTGTCACTTCAACCGCAAGAGAATCCAACTGCTGCCGCATCGAAGCAGTTAACGCGTTGATTTTCTTCAGAGCTTCAAGCTCTTTTTGCTTCGCTGCAATATCTCTCTCCAGTGTCATCCCAGCGTTAAACTGCTCTTATAGAATAATGCAAATCAAGAACTCCATGCAAATGAAGAGATCAGCTTAAATTTATCTTCTCGAAAGGCTTGCAGAAAGCTGGTGGTTCAAAGATATATGTACGCTGATACCAATCACTTACTGATCGCTTTATTTCAATAGTTGAGGTCCAATTCATGCCTTTCGGAATTCGAAAAACGTATCGTTTAGGATGACATCAACACTTCTTTGTGTGTTTGCAAGAAAGTGTAAACAAAAAAACAATATAAACAAATATATACCGTCATCTCGGCTATTGGACTAACCGCCTTTTAGAACTGCGAAAACGCTTTCAATTCAAGCCAATCAGAAGCCGATAGAGCTGTAGAAAGTGCGCCCTATCCTTTGAGATGGCGAAAACGGTACGAAAGCGCGTTTCCCGGGCGTCATCTAGCAATAGCTGGAAAGTTGACCACAATAAAACCAATAATAACGATAGAAATGACAACAACAAGACCAACGCTGTAGAAAGCGATATTCCAGCAATACAACAATTTCAGGACTTGATAGATATGCAAAAGAACGAGTTTGAAAGCGCCAGGGTCGGCTTGACACAGCAGAATGTGCAACTAGCGCGGTCCAACAGCGGCTTGATGGTCAGGATCCGAGAGATGGACAAATCTGTGAGTGAGCTTATTCAGGAAAATGTGGTGCTACGATCAAAATTGTCTGTGAAGGAACAGCAGTTCAAGGTGCGACTTACAGAAACTATACAAACCTTAGAGAGAGGGGTCTTTCAGCGTTTTGACGAAATGCTCCACATGTTTGCATCCACGCGCAGACGTGAAGGTCTGGGGGTGCCGTCCGACTCGCTTTCTCATCGATCTACACTGCTCAATGAGCCTCGATCTATTCTGAAGAGAAATAAGGCATCTCAAAATGGTCATAACTCAGCCGTTCCGAGGTCATCAACCACAACAATTGCATTTAATGAAAGCCATAACCAGGTTTTCTCACCAGAGCCATCATCCCCGAACCCTTCTACCCAGCATTCTACAGAAATCGCCATTAGTCCGCCCTCGAAGAAACGGCGTAAAAGCTCCAGAAGAGAGTCTCTTTTCCATCCTTCAGACTTCGAGTTTTCGGAAAACCCTGATAACGATGAAGGTTATTCCCCATCCAAAGGCCCCACGGTGGCGATAGACTCGCTTGAAGCGCTGCCGACCGCACAGCCAGATGATCCGCAACCTGAAGGTACTGAAGAAACCATGGAAAGCTTTGAAGCGCCCCCGATGCCGTCTCAGGATCCTGGGGAAGATTCTTGCAACTTTACGAACTCTCTTATCGAATACTCAATACCCGAAGAAATTGCCGAAAAAATCATTGAAACTTCTGTTGCATCTGATACTTCTGCCAAGATCCAGGTATACCATGATAATTCACGAAGCGCACAATTTGATAGCTCACAACTTCTACCTGGTCCAATTACGAGTAATTTCCGCAGAGACCATGTGCAAGCCATCGATGTGCAACCGACATCGTTTGTACAGAATGCTACGTCGTCGCAAAAGAAGGTCAAACATTCCATGAAATCTCGCGGCGCGCAGAAGAAAATGATTGACGAAGTTATGCCCACTACTTGCGGTTCTACAAATGAGCTCTCTGATACTGCTAGGTCTAGAAGAACTCGTGGTAAAGCCATAAATTATGCATTACCTTCTTTGAGAGCTAAGATGAGAAGGCCCACAGAAAAATTGGTTGACGCAACCACCGTAACAAATATCCGTGATCTGCAGGTAGAGACTGGTCGTCGAAAATCAGGTTCAAGGTCGAGGGACGGTACTCCATACACCGATGACGAGGTAAGGATTGATTCTGTTACGTTCACAAATGAGGAGGAGGGCTCCGAGCTCCTAAAACCCCCTTTGAGCGGGAACTCGCCCCCAAAATCAATTGAAAAACCAGCTAAAATAAAGGTTTTAAAGCCCCTGAGTAATACCAATTCTCCTAATATACCCAACATAAACCCATTAAAGGACATCACTAATAATGCACCCGCTAAGTCATCCATGAAGACAAAAAAGCTTTTCAAAAAAGCTATTGTTGGGGACTTGGGTAGCGAAAATTCCTACAGCTTTGACGAAAGTTCCGGTAACCACAGTACAAGTTTTAGAGTGAATGAAGAA
Source organism: Lachancea nothofagi CBS 11611 (assembly GCA_900074755.1). NCBI lineage: Eukaryota > Fungi > Ascomycota > Saccharomycetes > Saccharomycetales > Saccharomycetaceae > Lachancea > Lachancea nothofagi. Next base: position 2,204,683 of record LT598447.1, read on the forward strand.
GATCTTTCGGTCTTTGATTTACTTAACGACCTCAAGGCCAATAGCGCACCCAAGACGCATAGAGCGAGAGCAAGACAAGAGGCCGAGAAGCGTGGACGAAAGCCAGCGTTTAGATTGTAGTTGACAATGATCTTATTTAATTTCGACATAGGAAACAGTATTATCTTAGACGCTCATTTTCATGTGTATCTTTCCGTGTGGATTATAGTCTGTTATTTCAAAATCCTCGTACTTGAAATCGTCGATATCTGTTACTTTTCTCTTGATCTTCAATTTTGGAAATTGTCTAGGGGTCCTTTGTATCTGCTCTTGTAGAGCGGTGATATGATCCTTATAGACATGCGCATCCCCCAGTGTGTGAATAAATTCACCTGGCTCCATATCGCAGACGTGGGCGATTAATTTGGTTAAAAGAGCATAAGAAGCGATGTTAAAAGGAACTCCTAATCCCATGTCGCAAGATCTCTGGTACAAAAGGCATGAAAGCTTAGATCTCTCACCCTCTTTCTTGGGTAGAGTAACATAAAACTGTGAAAATACGTGACATGGCGGCAACGCCATTTTTGCGAAGTCGGGGGGATTCCAAGCGCTCATTATAATTCTGCGATCAGTAGGATTTGTCTTGATTCTATGGATTATATCGCGCAGTTGATCAAATCCTTGGCCCGAGTAGTTGTCATCACAAGTCCTGTAAGCTGCGCCAAAATGCCTCCATTGAAACCCGTAAACTGGGCCCAAATCACCTTCACGTCTATCTGTCAGTCCCAACTTATCTAAGTACTCTCTAGACCCATTCCCCTCCCATATTTTGACACCTTGCTCTGAGAGTTTCTTACCATCAGTGCAACCTGAAATAAACCACAGTAACTCTAAGATTATACCTTTGGTGAACACCCTCTTGGTAGTTAAGAGTGGAAAAGAATCTTGGCCCAAGTCAAATCGCAGCTGTGGTGGTGCGAAAAGACTGTATGTGCCGGTACCTGTTCTGTCTGGTCTGAAGTCACCTTCGTCAATTATTCTTTGGCATAAGTTTAGATATTGCTGCTCCTCTGCATTCCGTGATTCTTTGTCCTCTCTCTTGTTCTCGTGTTCAGTCATTATGAATACTGTTCCTTCGAATCTTGACTTCGGCAACTATAAAGTTATAATAAAGCACAGCGAAGTGTCTATTGTATCCGGAAGACCTTACTTCAACTTATTAGAAATGCTATTTTATTTTTACGCGTTTATTAAGACGGTTCACGCGTCACTTAATTCAAAAAATTCACCGAACCAATAAAAACCACAATCCCTTATGCGCTTGATTAGTTCCAGAAGCTATACTTCGACATGAGCTGTAATTTACGCTACAAATGCAGTGCTTTTTGTGTTGATTACCATAGTCAGTTCTTCAAAATAAGTAAGTAAGACTATAAATTGATACCCTTTACTTGGACTGCGAATTTTATAGAACTTCGGTTCCGATTTTTGCGAAGGACTGTACGCCATGTGCTTTAAATATAGGTCTGAGACTCTACATCCTCTTGTTCTTACTTGATCCGTGGCGTTCTTCCGTCAATAATCAACCGGTTTAGTACGACATGACATGAAAGAAGTTGAATTAAGATGCTATGTACTTTCGGTCATGCTTCAACACGATGCTTCATGAAACATAGAGCCCTAAAACAATCGCATCATACAAGCTACCTCATCCGATGCCAGACGTAACGCCGTTATTCAAAAGGTACGTGGGTGTCTTCTTGGAAGACTCAGTTGTCGGTACTAGAGCTGAGGGTTCAGTATATTCCAAACCATCCCGGAAGTACCTTGTCCAGGATACATTCGTCAAAGAGTGTTTAGACTTACTCAAACACATTTTGGAGCTTCAAAAAGTTGTTTCATCTATCAAGAGTCAATATGAAAGTGAATCCGAACTTTCCGAACGTGAGAAGAACGATTTCGATACCGAAGTCAGGCTGTTGATACAACAATACTTCGACAAGCTCAAGTTTTTGGAAAAATACGAGAAGAAGCGTCAAGATGTGATACAGAGACAATACTTTGGGGACTCGGAAGGAGACCTTATGTCTTTATTCCGCCACAGAGATGAAGGGCTTGCGTTGTTCCACTCTACGAACAATAAGCATAGAAGCGGAATTCTACAGTCCCTAAGCATGATTCTATCCTCTATATTCTCTGGCATTTCCCGAATGCAGCAACAGCGACTTTTGCGTCAGAAAGAGCTGGAATCTATTGACTTTAACGCACAGCTATACAACCCTATACAGAGTATGGTGGCTTCCGTGTCTCAATCACCGCCGATTGAAACGACCGAAGAAGAAGTTCAGCAATATGAGGAGACTATCGGCAAACTATCTCAGCAACAACTCCAAATCCTCGAGACGGAGCACGATGAACTTCTGAATATTAAGAAACAAGAACTGCAGAAAGTCGAGAATCTTAGCAAAACAATGGTACAAATCACTTCTTTACAAAATGAAATTGGAACACATCTCCAGTCTCAGACACAAAACATTTTCACTTTACTCGACAATCACGACGATGTGGAGCTGGATATAAAGCAAGGCAATCGGCAGCTCAAGAAAGCTCAAAAGCGCAGTGGTAAATCTGCCAAACTCATAATTTATTTGTCTATCTTCTTCGGCATTTTAATTCTTTGCCTGGACTTTATAAATTGAAAAAGGACACAGTCCTCAAAATTACAAATCGAGGCTTTTTATAACCCCTCCGGCTATCGTTTTTCCTTCTTTTCTGAGCACAATCCTCCCCAGGTGTTTGTTCTGTCCGATTGTCAACATGGGAATTCGTCTCTTCTTTTCGACGAGCTCAATTTCGACCAGGGCGGCTGAATTCGAGCCCAGATGTCTGACCTTTTTCTTTATGATTTTGGTGGGATCACCTTTGTCCATCACAGATATGAGTTTTTTTATTCTTGCTGGCTGTTCACAACTTCCTCTGAAGAACATAAAGGACGTTCCTGGAAGCAAAGGTCTATCCAACTTAAATGTTAGGATTTGGGCAGAGAACTCTTGAGCACTTCCAATGTCGTAGCCAACAATAGCAGCGAGATCACCACTTTGAATGTCTTCATAAAATGCATTCCGCAACTTGAGACTTACAAAGTCACCTTCAACAGCTGCCGCGACGGGAGTTTGATTGTTACCCACCAATATTTGATCTACCAGTACGCTCTGCTCTGAAGGGAAAATGGTTATTGTCTCCCCACCTTGAATGCAGCCTGATTCAACTTTACCAGACAGGATAACTTCATTATTCTTATTGCCTTGGACAACATCTAATGTCGAAAAAACAAAAGGCGCCTCAGTGATTTCTTTGTAGCCCTTTGTGTGCAAACTCTCTGTGACTTGCTCCAGACACTTGACCAACGAGGGTCCTTTGTACCAGGTTTGACCTATAGGATACTCTTTCTCATATACCCCTTCCCCTGACAAGCCACTGCACGGCACCCAGCTCACCTGGTCTTCCTTTATTCCAACGTCCAATAAGAATGTAAGCAGCTCTGATTTGATATCCATAAATCTACCTTCGTACCAATCAACGCTGTCCATCTTATTCATAGCTACAACAATATGACGAACACCGAGACTTCTGGCAAGTAAAGTGTGTTCTTTCGTTTGACCATCCAAGTTGAAGCCAGATTCGAAAGCATCGGTACTACAATCGATGGACAAAACGGCAACATCAACTTGGCTAACCCCAGCAATGGCATTAGGAACAAAATCTCTGTGACCAGGTGCATCCACAATAGTAAAGGTTGCATTTTTAGTTTCAAAATCGCTTGTGCAAATATCAACAGTGACACCGCGATTTCTTTCCTCAGTAGTTTGATCCATGACCCAAGCCAGATGGAAAGACGATTTTCCAATCAGTTCACTTTCTCTTTTCAGCTTCCTGATTAACTTGTTGTCAACAGCACCCACATCGTAAAGTAAACGACCCATGAGGGTGGATTTGCCTGCATCGACATGACCCAAGACAACAAAGCTGAGGTGTGGCTTTTTTTGGGATAGAAAAGCGTGAAGGTCAACAGGTTTCTTGGGCATTGTTGGAACTGTTGCCCTGTTGTGTGTACGAATGACGGGCTCTTTAACGAAAGGTTTGTCATCATCATCAGGAGTTTCCTCCGTTTGTTCGCCATCTTTGTTACCTGGCTGAGAGTTGTCGAGAGTAATCTTTTCAACGCCCTTTGAGGCTTTCTCTACTTCTTCAAAAGCTTTCTTTTGAGCTTCTAGAATGACTTCATCCGGGCTTTGCTTCTGAAAGTTGGCAACGGCTTGTTTCTTTACTGCCGCGTTGTTAGTATCAGGGTAGTAGACTGAGAAAACCTCGTCATGTTTGCGCTTCAATCTTAAAGTTTCACACGTTTGTTCATGATCTCTTTTCAAAATAACTTTGGTGATTTCAAGATCACAGTCTTTTTCTGCGAAGTTTTCGGAGAGTTCTTGTACGTTATATGTCAAAAGGAATTCTTCGAAGCTGAGACTCTTCGGTTTCGCAATCGAATTTTTCGGTACTTCTTTCACTTTTGATTTTACAGGTATATTTGCAACGGGATTGAGCGAGGAGCTTTCTTGAATCTTGGCATTTCGCAATTTTGAAAGTCTGGACATCAACGAATTTTGGGAAGCTTGAACAATTTCTGCTGATTCGGGCTGAGTACGAACACTTGAAGACAAAATACGAGAACTTGAATTTTCTGTTTTGCTAGCTTGCTGAGCTGAGTCCGTTATCTTTCTCGACTGTAAAGATGCCAGGCGGGACGCGAGAGACGGTTTTGGTAGCCTGGAATCATCTTTGCGTCGCAGAGAGCTCAGCATGTTTAATCTGCTAGGGGCAGCTGGGGCATCTGGGGTAATATTTGATGCCTTTTTGGCATCTGAAGCTCTTTTTCTTGCCAGTTGCTCTAAAGCAGATACCTTTGGTAGGGCCTCTTCAGTAATTTGTAACGTTAATAAAACGGTTTCTTTAGGTAGCTAGAGACGTGGTACACTCCTCACAGTACCAAGATCCTTGCTACACTCCTTCTCTGCCCTCGTGTTATACTGGTCAATTGCCATCTCTTCCAGTGAGAATTCCCAAGTTGGTCAAGATAGAGGTTCGAACCCATTAAAATGAAATCACATATTTTGGAGCTCCCCATCTCTTTCCCGGACAGACAAACTAAGGAACAGAGAGCGAGGGCGCAAAACAAATTAAAAGCCGCGGTTAGAGGTTCGCTCCAAGTCAATATACATACCTTCTGTTTTTTTCTTCTTTAAACTTCGTTTGAGCTTTACCATGGCTTCGTTCAGGTCAAAATCATGATCGAAGATTGCCAATTTAACTTTCAAGTCGTCCCAGCCCTGATAATCGACCAATTCTTGTTTGGCACGCGGAAAGACCTCACTCATCAAATTGTACTCTTCATCATTCATATAATCATCGAGCGCGGCCTCATCTGGAAACTCAGGGACTTCATCTTGATAATCAAAATCTGCGTCTTCGTCATAAGCTGGTGGCATCTTACAAATGGGTAATGTTTAGCTCTTAGTGCTCTTCTTCTTTTCGTAAATGAGAAGTTGGAAGGAACTTAAGTCGATTTTGCCATTTGACAATACTGCAACTGCTGTTGGAAAATCAAAAAAATCAAATATTTACGATTTTATCCTGGCTTATAGAGCCTCACAAGTGAGCAATTGGTAGCGGAAACCGATAGGCTAGAGGCCTGTCAATGCTGGCATAAAAAGAGGTCACAAGTTCCCAACTTACTATTTAACTTGCTATTATCACTATCGACGAAGTGTAATGCAGGCAAGATTATGTCTACAACGGTGAGTTGAGGACTTTTAGGAAGTACGTGCTAACTTTACTGCTCAGCTGCTATAATATTAGCAATTCGATTTTTCATTCCATCGAATTATTACAGCTGCGCGCTTAATTATGACCTCGTTTCCCACGAATAATTATTATTCCTGATCTTTTCATCCGAAAGAATCATTGCCTATAGGTGAATAACGAATTGAGCGTCGTCGAGACTACTGCCGGCTGCTAAAGCATTTTTGGTATAACAGAGACTCAGGTCAAACCCCTATTTGTGGCTTTATGTCCCAGGGCATAATTGTCTGTCGCAAACAAACTTTTGGCTCTTTGGGCCTACACAACATACTGCCCAGAAGTTCATCAGGCGGATGGGAGCCTCAGGTGAAAGTCTTTGATGGTCGAATGTGCGTCTGCGAGCTCATGAGTAAAATTGATGACTTACCGTGGTATCGAATAGTTTTTGAGTGGACCAATGACGACGCCGGGGACAAGCAGCGATTTTTCAGTCACACCATGATAATGAAGGGCACTCGGGACTTAAACAAGACAGTGCAGACCTGCGGAGAGTATTTCGAAGTCTTGATGGAGTGCTCAAATGAGAAATGGGTTGCCTTAGAACTGCGAATAGCGGACATGCGGGAAGACCAAAAATTCCGTGATCTTTTATTCCGGATACGAGAAGAGTACGAGATGATAGATGAACTGATGGGCAGCAGTGATTCCTCAGACTTTGGTGATTTTGTTGGATAGTGGTTAAGGGCCTCAGGTCAAAGGGCCCGAATTTGTAACAATACTGTAACCAATATGTAATTGTAAAAAGTGTAGTATGGATAAGGTACGTTTTTTTGTTTTACAAGAATGGTTCTGATGAACAGAAAAGAGTGCTGTATGTATTAATATACATCTATATTTACATGTATGTGGTTTTCAGCCGGTTTGGCCGCTTTTAAAGCTTGCGACTAGAAACCATTCAAGGTCTGTACCATAGCTCCTTACGCTTCTTCCGGTCATCCCTCGCGATGGCTCTTCTAGGATGCCAATTTTGCTTTATAGCATCAAGTCTCTGAGCCATTTCGAATGATCTCGTCTCAGAGACTGAAGAAATGAGTGAAATGAACAACGGCGAGACATTAAACCTCTGCGCCAAAGCTTTTCTTGTGTATTTCTCTGGGTTTTCAAGCCTGAGTTTTTGTATCTCGGCAACTTGTTCGGGACTCAAATGATATGTCTTGTCCTTTTTCTGGTGAAGAGGGGGAGCCCAGCTTGATTGTTGGTGTTCGCGCGGCCTCAGAGTTTGCACGAATTTCCTTCTGGGGTCGTCATTAGGCAGAAATGCTCTTGGGAATGTTTCACTGTTTATGGATCCAGTATCTGACGAGTGTGCTGGGTGGTGATATAAGCCCGGCTCTATTTTCGCTCTCAGCACACCTTTGTAACTAGAAGCAGAAGACTTGGGATTGTACAAGTTAGCAGTTGCCTTCATTTGCTGCATTTTTTTGCCATTTTTAACCACTTTCGAAATTTCGCTCTCTAGCCTAGCAGGCGCATGAAAGTGGCGGATAAAAGACATGACAAGTGGCTCTCTTTTGCGATGATATGCTTCGTCTCTTCTATTAACAGAATAATTTACAATTTCATGATTTCCTGAAAATATTCTGAGTCTGCTCAACACTATGTACGAATATACTACAATACCCTATACAGCGAATCAAGCCAATGAAGGCCATTTTGTATGCCCACCCTTTCCTTGTTTTTCTAAAAGTACAGCCTCGTTTATCTTGAAGTTGTCGCCATCGTCCGTTTCTAATATTATCATATTTGTCGCAGCGCAAGATACGCTTGAAATGAGCCAGAGCTTTCTGGAGCGCTTCATTGGGCAAGGTATTGAAGCTAATAGATTCGACGCCGTCAACACTACATAAACACGACCTTCTCGCTTGAAGAAAAGCCTTTTTTTTCTTTGCTAACGCTCGTTTACTTATAATAGTGCTACAATCTTTACTTAGATCCACTCGTTAGCATGCGACAATTTCGAAATTACTCTCAGTCAAACAGATCTGAAAGAATACATTTATATCAGTCTTTTCGAAACTTGGTGCAACTTATTGGCGAAGAAAACTTTTGACCAAGGTTCGTGCACATGGCTCGGACGTATAATGTAACGGTGAACACAAGTACAACGGCAGGGCATTACGGGAAGCTTCCAAATGATCCTTTTGCTGCAGCAAAAAGAGATCAGTTTAGCAGAAGAAGTAGTGTGCACACTCTCTAAACCAGTAAGGTTTATGGAACTACTATCCAAAGCTTTATCTGTCGTTCCTCGGAACTCTCTACGCCAAGCTTTGATCTAAAAAACATACTCCTTCTATGATGAAACTTTTACTAGAGAGTCAGTAGAATCTAAAGCTGCTCAACTCACATGGATGAAGCTGAGGCCTCATTAATTATAAGTTATGCTACGAGTGTATTTTGTTGACAATTTCGATGTGAGTTAACTGCGTTGGCAGCTTGCGTTGCTGAACTTAATCAATCGAATTTCAATTTGTCAAATACCTATACGTATGTTTAAAGAGGTGCTCTTTTCGACGTTATGTGCTCCAACGATTGAATGCAGAGCCGCCGAGATTGATTTTCTAATATAACATCTATAATCTTCCACGAAAAATAATATTTGGAATTGAAGACCTGAGTTAAATACTCCATCGCTAGGCCTACGGGACGTATTAGAGCTTTGAATGGTTCTGTGTATCTCTTGAAATGCCTGATGGTCTTATCAAACTGATTCAACAGCATACTACATCCAATGTCACGAATAATTTCGTGAAAACAGTGCAGAATCTTGCGAAAGTTCATGTTCATGACGTGAGTAAGTTTACCAAGTCATGTATGGCCTTAGGTAAGTTTAAAGGCCAAGAGGAATTTTTGGGAGAGCTTCATTCAAAACTGATCGGAAAAGAAACCAGTACATTAGATGAAGTTAAGGATGTGCCGCGAAAAACCAATGAGTCGCGTGCCAAGTTGAAGCAACAAGTGCGTCGCCCTCAAAAATTGGGAACCCGGGGTTTACAATTCCAAGATGAAGACCTTTCCGATAGTGATCCAGCGCTTAATGCCCCAGGTCAAGCTACCGTACCGGTTACCAAAAAGATCAGCTTCAAAAAAATGAGCAAAGACAAGGCGCAGAGCCTCAAACAATACTCTGAAAGGGTAGAAAACGATAGTAAGCATCAAGAGGTCAAGACTGGCAGCCTATTAGTCCCTGAACTGGTTTCATTTCCGCACACTTCTTCTGACGCAACACCTTTGGAGTTTGAGCCAGAGCAAGACGAGATCTTTTCAATGGACGACAGCGACAGTGCAAGCGATGATCAAATTTTAGAAGAGGATCGAGACTGGTACGACAATGATGATGATTACGGATATCAAGTTGCTGGCGCTTTTAATATGACGGAAGCTGCATACGCGAAAGATGCACTAGCAAGAACTTTTCGCAAAGAGAATAGAAACAGTATCGATACCAAATCTCAAATACACTTATCTTCTATGACTTTAAGCCAGCGGAAAGAACTCATACCGCCGTTTCTCTTGAAATACAAGCAAGATCCAAGCTTTTTTGCCAACATGAGTAACTTAACTGATGCCCAAGACCTGTCCAACCGGCGAATCATAGATCCCATACGAAACCCTGATAGTGACTTTTCCCTGAATGCAAAAAAAGGAAGCCGTGCTGTTGCTGAGAGACGCAGCAAAGAGGTTCATAAAGCTAAAATGGAGGAAACAAATGATTTGACTGGCACGGCAATAGGCCAAATCATTGGGTTGAAAGATGGCGAAAAAACTGCGGTCTCCCAAAGCACAGACTCTAGCAACAATCTTGAAAACTCAAAAGAGAATTTTGAGTCAATTCAGAGGGTAAGAAAAACGTTACCTGCTTTTAAGGCACGATCTGAACTCCTTCAAATTATAAGAGACAACCAGGTTATTGTCGTTATAGGAGAAACGGGCTCAGGAAAAACTACTCAGCTTGCGCAATTTTTAGAAGAGGACGGCTACTGCAATGGGGGTCAATTAATAGGCTGTACACAACCACGTAGAGTTGCTGCAATTTCAGTGGCTACAAGAGTAGCGATGGAAAAGGGCGTTAAATTAGGAAATGAGGTTGGTTATTCTATTCGGTTTGAAGATAAAACGACATCACGCACAAAAATAAAATTTATGACAGATGGTATATTATTACGAGAGACTCTTATGAGCACCATGCTCGAGAAGTACAGCTGCATAATAATGGATGAAGCGCACGAGCGGTCGCTGAACACAGACATTTTATTCGGTATTTTCAAAAATTTACTAGCCATTCGGAGAGATTTGAAACTCATTATTACGTCAGCGACTATGAATGCGAACAAGTTTTCTCAGTTCTTCGGCGGCTCTCCGATGTTTACAATTCCGGGACGGACGTTTCCTGTGGAAACAGTTTTCTCCAGGCATCCAGTTAGCGACTATGTGGAATCAGCAATACTTCAAGCGAGTAAAATTCATCTATCTTCGCCCGTATCTAGTGGTGATATATTAATATTCATGACCGGTCAAGAAGACATTGAAGCCACTTGTGCAGGATTGCGAGAGAAACTTTCGGAGATTAATACTAAGAAAAGATTAGGGAACATGGAGTCCACTGAACTTAATGATATTGAAATTTTACCTATTTATTCTGCTTTACCAGCGGACGTTCAAGGCAAAATTTTCAATTGCACGCCAAATAAGCGCAAAGTTGTTGTCGCAACAAATATCGCGGAAACATCTTTAACTGTGGATGGTGTGAAATATGTCATTGATTGTGGCTACTCCAAATTGAAAGTATACAATCCTCAAATTGGACTCGATATTCTTCAGATCGCCCCGATATCAATGGCCAGCGCCAACCAAAGATCGGGAAGAGCAGGACGTACAGGCCCAGGTATAGCATACCGCTTATATACCGAGGACTCATTCTTTGATGACATGTATGTCCAGACAATACCTGAAATCCAAAGGACTAATTTATCTAACACGCTGCTCCTGCTAAAATACTTAGGAGTCAAAGACGTACTTGCATTCCCGTTTGTAGATCCACCGCCGGAGCAAATAGTGATGTCTTCTCTATTTGAACTATGGACCGTTGGAGCGCTAGACAATTTTGGAAAATTGACGGAGCTGGGCGGACAGATGGCGTCTTTCCCCTTGCAGCCTTCGTTGTCAAAAATGCTCTTAAGCGCTTCTCAAAGTGGCTGCAGTGAGGAAGTCTTGACGATCGTATCAATGTTGTCCGTTCCTCAGATTTTTTACAGACCTAAAGAACGACAAGAGGAATCTGATCAGGCACGAACGCGATTCTTTGTACCAGAGTCTGACCATTTAACGTTGCTCAACGTATTCTCTCAATGGAAAGCCAACAATTTTTCATCTGCATGGTGTAGGCGTAATTTCCTGCAATTCAAATCACTGCAAAGAGCCAAGAGCATTCGAGATCAGTTAAGAACGTTGATGGAAAAGAAAAGAATAATTATCGTATCTTCTGGGACTGACTGGGATATTATTAGAAAATGCGTATGTTCCGGCTATGCACATCAAGCAGCAAGATTATCAGGATTAAACAAATATGTTCATTTGAGAAATGGGCTGGAATTGCGAATACATCCTGCGAGCGCCCTTTTCCGGGCCGGTGATCTTCCACCTTACGTGGTGTATCATGAAATGCTGCTTACTTCAAATGAATACATCAATACAGTGACTGCTGTTGATCCTTTTTGGTTAATGAAGTACGGTTTGTTATTTTACAACGTTAGTCGCCGGAGAGAAGATGTAGAGGACAGTGGAATTTATGCAGATGAGTCTCCCGAAAGGATTAAAGATAATTTGGATCTGTCAATCGAGCAGTGCATGATGAAAAAGGAGATTGTAAAGCAAAAGTTATTGAAAGACACTATCACGGCAAGCGCCGACATTAGTTGCGAAACGAACAAAAAGAAGCCCGAGAGCGTGGCAAAAAAGCCAGGTGGTCAAATAGGCTTTAAGAGACGACGTCCACTATAATTAATATTGCATTCGAATTTAACTACCCCCAAGTGAAAACCGGGCCCTCACCGCGGGTTTGTCCGCTAAAAATGTTATGAAAACTATCATAGTAGCCACCTGTGCCACAGCTAGATTGTGAGTAAAGCTCTTGAGCTTTAGGCATCCAAGATTGCATGTTCTCGATTCGCCTGTCGCTGGCTGGGTGCGTGCTCAAAAATTCCGGACTAAAATTTCCACTACCCTTTACGCGTCGTTCAAATTCAGCCATGCGCCCCCAAAGTTTAACAGCTTCTTGAGGATGAAAACAAGCACGAGACATTATCATCAGTCCTATGTGATCTGCTTCTGTTTCCATCTGTCTAGAGGCTGGCATTTTCAAAAAACCATCTAAAATCAGCCGATTGAATATATCAGCTCCTGTGACCGTATAGAGAATGGCGCCCAGTATGGAGTAGATAGGAGCCTTTGATAGATTCTCTGCAGTGTGCCTAGCAAGTTGGTGAGCAAATTCATGCGAAAGCACCGTTGCTAACCCGTCATCGTTTTTGCAAATACCGAGTATACTGCTGAAAACAAAAACCTTACCACCTGGTAAAACAAAAGCATTAGGAGGGGCTTTTGGATCATCCACAATATGTATTTGCCAGTTTACACCTTCCAAAAGCTGTTTATCGATACTTGGATCCCTCTGAGCAGCGTCAACAATTCTATCAAATATTTTAGTTACTTTTACCGTCAGCGGATTGTTTGCAGGCAAAATTGACCCTTTGGTCTGACCAAGCATTGAGTTATACGAGTAATTGCCAATTTTCAGCTCCAGTGAGCGAGGAAGCCACATGAATCTGGTTCTACCGGTAACCGGAGCTTCTTCGAGGTGTGTGATATAAAAAAGGGACCCTCCTCCCAAAGCAAATGCCAGATACTTTCTTGACGTGGGATCCACTAGTAGCTGTGAGAAGCTCTTCGATTGTTTGTTGTTGAATCTTTGATACTGGAAAGACTGTGAGTACAATCTATATTTAGGGGAGATCTTTGAACTCCGTCCAAATGCTCTCTTGAATGCGTTTTGGAACATAGCTCGTAGCTGTGCTTGCGACGGTAGAGTTAATTATATGGAAGTTACGTTGCCCTTTAGACACCTACTGATATAATCAAGCATGAAGAGTATTTGAAAAATGATATTGAATTGAATAGTATCACGACATTGATGAATGATAAAATAGCGGCAATAACGCACACAAGAGACACCGAGCTACGATAAGAGTAATTACAAATGGGCTCTGCAGAGTTTGGCAGTGCCAAATATTTGAATAAAAAAATGAAAGCCAAGGGTCTTCAGAAACTTAGATACTATTGTCAAGTTTGCGAGAAACAGTGCCGAGACGAAAACGGATTCAAATCACATTGTAAATCCCCATTTCATGCGCGAAATACAGCTCAGCTGAAGCCGCAGGATGTCAATAGCTATACAGATCAGTTTGAGAAGGACTTCCTGCGACTTCTGCGCTTATCCCATGGCGAAAAGCAGATCGAAGCTAACAAATTTTACAATGAGTTTATTCAAGATCGGGACCATATTCATATGAATGCCACTAGATTCCATTCTCTAACCAAATTTGTTTTGCATTTGAGCAAAACCGGCAAAGTACGAATCCATGGACTAGGCGCCGAAAATGAAGATGATATTGACGTAGAAAGCGGCAAAATCTTGATAAGCTACATTGATGATTCTTTTGAAAGCATGCTGCGAAAGGACAAGTTAGATGAAATAGAAAAATCAGAACTCACTGAAGCAGACATTAGAGCGAAGATGTTGCAAAGACAAATAGCTCAAGCCGAAAAAAGTGACCATGAAAATAGTGAGGATGAAGTAGACACCCACACCAATAGCACACAAGATGCACCGGTAGGGAAATTATCTCTTAAAATTTCAAAACCTGTCAGCAAAGGAAAGGTGGCTAAAAAGAGAACGAATCTATTTAAAAAGTTGAAGTAGTAGTCCACTCGAACTTCAACTTTATCAGAAGCTCTGACTGACTTTTCAAGTTGTTTCAGCGGCTCTAAAACACCGTTTCGAATGAAACATCAAGGCTTTGGTTCCTTTGTAACTCTAGATATCTTTTTCTAGCCCTGGTGTACAAAATCCACGTAGTTAGCGCTAAGATTAATCCTGTAACGATGATGCTACCAATATCAAACAGTCTAGAAGAAGTTGAGCTAGTTTCGCCCATGCTTTTGAGTCTGGACCCGATAAACAGGTACATCAGTAGCTTAGGGGACGTCAATGCACTTGCCAAGGAAAAGTTGCGCAGTGACACTCCATAGATCCCAGCAATGGCACCATTCGTGAATGAGTAAGGGAAGGGGCACAGGCGGATCAATGATAGCATCCAATAGCTATCATCATCCTGCAAAGTAGATGTCAAAGCTTCGAATTTGGCATTTGCGTGGACCAGCCTCTCTGCTTGAGAGCGCAAAAGCGTCTTGAACAGAACAAATGCAGAAATGGAACCACCCACGGATCCGGTAAACAAAATGAACCAGCCTAAAAAGCTGATTCCATAAATTATACCCACCATAATTGACAGCATTGAAAACCCAATGAGAGGAGGGAATGAAACTGCGAACACTAGAGCCATGAATATCAAAGGAGTGTACCATCTGGCTCTAAGCTCGTTAGATGCAGTGATCATAGCTTTTAAGATCTGATTATGAAAAATCAGTATAACGATCGTCAGCGTCAACTGCAGTAAAACAGCCAATATGACTAATATCTTCTTTAAGGTCGACAGCTTTTGAAAGTAATCAATTGCCTTGTTACGAATCTTGCGGAGTTGATGCAACATGCGCTGCCTAGGGTTCATAGTATAAATATCCAGAAAATCATCGTCCAAGTCCTCAAAATCATCGTTGTTGGAGAACAAGTTCGGTTGGCTTTCATTGAAGGCTCGGTTTGAATTGACTCTCGCCTCGTAAGCCTCTGACATGTGCTCGGCGACCTTCTTTAACCAGTAGTTTCCACTTGATAGAAAGAGATTTTTACATAAGTTTGAGACGAAGCCAAAAAAATGAAAGAAATACAATTTAATGAGAATATACCCAAGGTTAAAGCAGCGACAGGTGTAGGACTATTGGTAAGGCTTTGAGCCGCTTATCGTCAGATTATTCAACTAAACAATGAAGTATAGTCACCAAGCTCTTTCTCACTTATTCGTTTGGGCTGGTTAAATTGGTGAAATTTGGTCGGGGGACCTTAGCTGTTGTGAGCTGTAGTCTGTGAGCTTCAGTAAACCTACATTTTGAGATCTCGCTGAAGTTTATATTTTAAGGCATTAAAATCATGCAATCAGGATCATGAGATGTGTAACTATTGATTGCAGGCGATCATGGAATGAAAACGCGCCCTATGAATAGGGTCTTGCATGGAATCTTTATGCCAGCTCTATAAATAATTACAGTAAATCATGCATTTGAAGATTTTTGTCGAGGAGAAGTAGGATTTTCAGAGCGCTTCGCTAGAATGCTATGCTTTGTGTTTAGTTTATTATTCCGTTATTCTCATGTTTGCCAAAAACTTTGTACACTATTCCATTGTGAATTATTTTACCTCTATTACTTGGAGGAATTGTGTCTAGCTCGGACTCTTTCACGTCATTAAATCGGTCAATATGCGACGGAAAGAACACTTATATGATATTATTGAATGATCGGTTGCTAAATACTGTCAGCAAAGTATTTGTTCAATCTTTCATGTCACACTTTGTACATTGTTTTTGTGGAACGAGCACAGTAACAGTCAAAACTTTTTCTGACGCATCTGCCGTTGGTACTACTTTCCGTTGTCCTATAAAATTTAGGTAAGTCGTGGATTCCGATATTTCAGAGCCCCGCCAACTGCTTTTATCCGATTTGCTTAGCGATAGTCACAGCGTGGACTTGCTAGTCAACAGCGATAAGATTTTGTCAGCTCCAGCATGATGGCTCATTTTCATTCGAAGATTTTCATATATCTGCTTGCGAGGAATATGCTACACCCGAGCATCAATCACACGATATCTAAAGTAGAGCGGGTAGTTCCCCACACAGAGACCACTAGATAGAATCGACAGGTTAAGGTAGTTTTTCAACTTTACCTGGACAAGCGCCTACGAATAATAAATTTGTAGCATCTGTGAAAACCGAGCACTTGCAAAGCACTCCCTTTTGGCTATGAACGCGTGTTGTAACAAAGCGAGAAGTATCAAGAAAGCGCAAAGACATGCGGCCACAGTTTGAGAGAATCAGTACAGTCTGTGAGTCGCAACTGCTGCATGTGGTGATTAGAACCCATGCATGTTTTTATAAAAGTGATTTCACAGTGTACACCAGCAGTGTTTTGTACAGTTGATAGGCTCTGTATCACTATTTATTACTAAACGTCATTATAAAAATATGTCGCGCCATAGTACTATGAATTAGCACTTGAAACTGTGCATACTTGCCTGCAATACAAATTCAGTTCGCAATGTGTTGTAACGCGGGTCGGTGTTTCGTGACATGACGGTATAAAGTGACAAAAGCTGTGTTACTCGCCAATCAAAACGTAGCAAGACGGCTTCAAGTGGCAGTTAGAGCATTGATAGGGGGTTGGAGATAAGAAATGCAAGTGCGTTTTATCGCAGATTTTGAAGCGACGAGCTGGGCGTTAGAAGGATTGCTAATTGTAGGGATGTGAGTGATATGAGAGCCCAACTGCATTATGACAGAGTAGTACAGAGTGATACGAATGAAAGAATAGTGTCAACTATAGCTTCAGACCCTGTCCGAGAACTTTAACAATGCGGTTTGGGCTATGCCGATAGCTTATCAAGGCCTATACAATTGCACCCATTTGCGGGCTAACACACTGGGTTACTGGCAAAATGAAAGAAATATAAGCAAGCCCTCTATCGCTGTATCATGCTCGCCTGAACATCGACAGCCCTCATTTACTAATTAGCTTGATCTTATAATGGACCAGCTGAGCAAAAGTACCTGCGATATCCACCCCGCGGGCTCAGAAGAGCCTCGAAATTCCTCTAAATTTTTTATTGAGTTAAATTAAAAAATCGTGCAAGCCGCACCCGCTCCAATTCCAAGTTGTGTATTGTTTCTCTATCTAGTATATGCGAATCCGGTGACCGTTGAGACAAGCAAAATGTGCACTCACGGGGCTTTTATTACATGCAGCAGTACCCGCCGTCCACGATGATGTCTGTACCGGTCGTGTATGTAGAAGCGCCGGAGGCCAGGTACAAATACGCGCCAATCAGCTCGCGAGGCAACGCCTCGCGGCCCATGGGTGTAAGCTTGTGCCACTTGTCCTTGAGGTCTTTTTCGGCGAAGCTTGTGATCTCTGTCGAAATGTACCCGGGCGAAACCGAGTTGACACGCGCGAAACCGGCCCATTCCACGGCAAGCGACTTGGACAGATGTAGCACGCCGGCTTTCGCCGCGTTGTACGCAGCCTGCATCTGGGGGACGTTGACCACGTGACCGGACATCGACGCCGTCACGATCAACGACCCGCGGCCCTGTTTCTGGAACACGGGACCGATGCTCTTGGCGACACGGTAAATACCGTTGAGATCCACGTCGATCACTTTGTTCCACTCTGCGTCGCAGCGGTCCTCGTCCGCCTCGGGTCCGGTCAGCATCCCAAGCAACGAGCCTTCGCTCCAAGCCACTCCGGCGTTAGCAACCATGATGTCAATGCCCCTATTGCCGAAGTCGGCTTGGATTTGATCTACCGTGGTACGAACGTCTTTCGAGCTGGTCATGGAGCACTTGTACGCGCGTACGGTGACGTTGTATTTCTTGGACAGCGCCTCTACCTCGGTGGTGATGTGAGGGTTGGAGTTGTACCACATTGCGACGTCGGCGCCGGCCTGGGCAAAGGCGACGGCCACGTCGTATCCAATGCCCGACGAAGCGCCGGTCACGGAGGCGAGTTTGCCCTTGAGCGAGAACATGTCCAGCACGTGGTCGGGCAGTTGCGGAGCCGACTGTGGGATTGGTAGATTGGTTGCGATGGTAGCGGACATTACTTCGAGGCTTGTAGTAGGGACTGTTCGTTGATGGTGAGCAGAGAGCACCGGAAAAAAGTGTAGAGGCGGAAGGGTGCGGTTGCTGCCTTTTATGCGAGACGGGCCAAAGTTCGGGGTAATAGCAAAGCCATCAGGGTAGTAGCAAATTGCGATCAGAAAACGTAGTACTAAGAGAGAAAGTGAGAGTGGTAAGAAGCAGTGCGAGCCTCAGCAATTGTTGTGACGCGTGCGAGTCCTGTAAAGAGCGAGAGTAGTACGACAGAACCACGAAACTATTGAGTAACCATGAATTAACAAGATTGTAATGGGAGAAGCAGTGCCGTTGGGAGGGCACATGAACTGCGAGAGGAACGTCGGGCAAAAAACGAGGAAAGTAGTTCCACAACAGCTGTAGCAACGCCGAAAAACTGTTCTCTCAAGGCGTAGTATGTGTTGTTCGAACACATGTGGGCCGGTGTTTGAGCCATAACTGCGAACAATCAAGATCGTGGGCGCCGCTGGGATCTTGGAACATTAGCATTACCTACGACGAGTTTTTGTAGATGTTTCCACAACAACTGAAAATGTAATTCCGTGCAGATCGTTCGAGGGACTAACGAAGGCACGTGCCTTCTTACCATGCAAGGGTTTATATGCCATTGTCAGTAAAACAGAACATCACCAGTGAGTGCCCCAAAAATTCTTTTTGGCACTACAAGCTTCAGCAACTTGACTGTTCCAGACAAATACGAATCAGTGGAGAAAGCCGATTTAGCTTATGCTTAGTTCGGCGGTTGACGGCTAATCAAATGTGCATCCATAAGAAATTTGCCGGTTACGGATCTTCAATGGCCTGTTGGTTGCTATAATATCAAACCAGTGCTACATTGGGTGACTATTTTTCGTGCTATCTATTTTCATCGTCTTCTTCATCGCATTTGCTTCATAATTGGTCCAAGAACTTCTTGGAAAGGTTTCGTATTGAGACGAGTCTCTGTCAACCAGTCCACAATGTTTGCAATGCGCATAGAACACAGTTTTAAATAGTGAGGAGTGTCGTGTGGTTATGTCGTTTTCACTTTTTCTGGGTAAGTGTCTCACCGCAATTCTGTAAGCGCCTGTCTTCCCGGCCAACAGCGGTTAATTTTTATAGAGTTCTCTGAGAGTCTGGAGAACGAACGCGTTGCGAATGGAGTTTGCGCCGCATGGGATAATTATATAATTTTTTTTGCTACTTTGATGTTCTACAACTCGCTTCAGACGCGCCCAATGAACATTCTCACCTTACCAAGCCATTTTTTAAATGCTGCCGAAAGAAAGGCCGCTAGCCACGTTTTCGAGCAGTTCTCTTATAGTCGCAACTACATTGTAGGTCGCGAAGTTGCAAGCCACTGTCTGAAGCTTTACGCATGTCTTTTTCAAGCCACTTGTTCAACCTTGACTAATGCGAGAGATAAGCCTGTCATTTCCGTTTTTATTTTCCTGACACTAAAATGTCACTAGCTCCACTAGCGATAAACAGAATTTGAAACACAAAGCTAAGCAAGATCATGTTCTTTCGAAAACCACCGCACTTCTATAGAGATCACAAATCCACAGATAATGTCCAAATTCAATTCCACAATTCATCGAACGATATCTGAGCCGCTTATTTCAAATAACCATGAATACCCGAAAACAGTCGAAACGGGCTCTACAGTCTCACAACTACCACCTGATGTTGATATGAATAAGCTTGAGAGAGGAGATCTGGTTTTTGATACCCGACCAACTCATGAGAAAAGTCCTATTCTAAGAAAGCCTCCCGTTTCGGACTATAGATCTATTCCTCTGAACGAGACGGCTTCTGCGCCAGCAGTCCCGTTACAAATAAGCGCCAGAGAGATACCCGATCTGCCAAGGAGAGCCTACCCGGAAGCCCCAAATCCCGATCACGGAAACGGTAATGCTAATGAAAATAATGGCTCATACATGTCCCCCATAACCACCTGGCTTTGGAGACTGTACTACAGTAATCGAACAGTTTTCTACTGTGTAATTGGCTTGATAATAATTGTCACGACATTATACACCGCTTTCACCGGTGAAGGCTCGAAATATTACGTTGTAATCTTGAGGGCTTCTGCGTGTTACGTCTTCGGTACAGATAGAGCACAATCATTGTTTGGCCAAAGTTTCTGTGACTTTGGGGATCGCCGAAAGTAGCAGAGATCAAAAGTTTCCATCACTTTGTGGTTCATTAACAACGATAAAATCTGTTATTTGGTAGGTAGTAGAGGGCCTTCGATATGTACACAAGCAAGAAACTTAGTTGCTCGTTGATTCCAAAGAATTGAATTGCAAATTTGTCTGAAGTTTTAATTAGGAACAACCATCTGTGCTTGTATGAATTTGATAAATGCAATATTACCAGTGAATCTCAAGCTTTTCGTGTATAGCACAGCTTCCTCAAATTAGAAGAAACACCCGAGGATCCCTTTAGGTCTGTTAAGTATTACGCTGGCGTTGAATATAACCTGGGTTTTCAACTCTAGATTATCATGCTAATGTAGGACTTTTTTAGCTGTACATTAAAATCGTAGCATTCATATGATATAATGACGCTGCATATTCTGGTCTACCATGAAACACTAGGTTGTAAAATTACTTATTCACATATCTTTCGAAAAGTTGTCGAGGCATCTGGGTTAAATGTGGTTTTCTCAATCTCAGCCCGGTGAGAATACTAAGTTTTACTGACACCCAAGAGATCGAAATCTGAAAGGATTATATCTCAAATATAAGCCTCGATTGCGGCAGTGGCAATTAAAAGTAGATAACAGACCAACGTGTGCATGTATTGTGAAATCATTTATGATGGCACTTTGAGGTAGCTAGGAGAACATGTAGCACGTGCTTTTCACGTGTTTTAATATGAACATAGAATGCTTATATAAGACTAACCAGACTAATGAATTTTTCGTTCTAAATTTTTTGAGAATTATGAGATGAGCATCTCAAGAGAATAATCATCACCAAGTTTCTGGAAGCTCTTTAAGCTCGAAGCCTTTCTTATAACTTTGTTTGATCAAAATCACTTGACAATGGCTGCTTCGACAAAACATCGCAAATTTGACGAAGAAGAGGAGGCTTTGAAAGACGTTCCTGCGGATATTCCAGAGAATAACTTAGAAGAAGATAGTTCAGATGAGGACAGTGCTAGTGATGATGAAGCCCCAGAAGAAGAAGGCGTCTCTGGCGCCAAAACTTACGTCGAAAAACAAGAATCTGTGAGACGAAAAGCGGCTGAACGGGAGCAGGAGCTAATAAAAGAAAAAAGACGGAAACAAAATCAGAAGTTTGCAGAACAACAAGATCAAAAACGTACAAAAGAAATGCAAGAGTTTGAATCACAGCTTAAATTGCGTGAGCTAGACAACGTACAGGGAAGTGATGAGGAGTCGCTCCCAGAAGAATTGCCCGAAGACTTCTTTGAAAATTTAGATGAGCAAGATACCAATCAAATTACCACGAAGCCATCGCACGTTAATTTTAATGACATTGACGAAAACTACACAGCAGAGATCAAAGAAGAACTTAAGAAGCAGAAGAAAAAGACATTGCGCCAACTGCGTAAAACAAATGTGAAAAGAGGTCCCGTCAGGGTTAATCTACTTGCGTCCGTCGTTACCAGCAGGTCTTCGGCGCCTCAAAAAGATGGTACTGTGTTGAACAAAAAGGACAAGTGGCTCAAAAGAAAGTCCTTGGCCCGTAAGTGAATCATCTAAAGATAGAAAAAAGTCATATCATAATTTGCCGCATCTGTACCATATCTGTAAGGTTTAAGACCTACATAAACTTTTAATTCTCTATTGCATCAAGCTTTTTCTCGGATCAGGTACGAAACTATGATAGGTATAAGTACACCTCCCAAAACGTAGGTTGTCTCGCCAAAGGGTACCTTGCGCTGGGCGGCAGCACCGATCACTTCGAAGGGTGTCATGTCTTTGGGTGCAAATTCATAAGATGTTGGGCCACTAATGAAATTTTCATGGGCCTCAGCATACTCATGTGAATCGTTCGTATGACTGTGATTGCCCAAAAGGGCCGACACAGCCGCGTAGAAAAGACTGCCCCCACTCATGAGTAATATGTTACCACTTATCCACTCGAGCGGGCCCCAATTCTTCATGTTGATGAGTGAAACTACGAGATAAGCTAACGGAGTAGATGAAGCAAATGCCAATAGGTTTGACGCAGCTTCCAGAGTCGGGAGTTTTTGTTTCGTAACCATCAAGCTACTTAGAGAAAGCACAGCCGGAATCTTGTGGATAATAATGGCCGCCAGAGTAGCAATCTTCACTGAATCGTTATTCGTTGAAGCACCCATCGCCAAACCGTCGGAAAATCCATGGATTACGAGGGCGAACACGACCTGGTTTCTCACCACGAGCGTGAAAGCCTTTTTCACATTAAGCAGATCCCTTAAAGATGTCAACTCACACCCCTCTTGAAGAAACGATGACCATCTCGTTTGTCCCGTATTCTGGGAAACCACTGACGCTGCTTGGTCCAAAAGGTACACCACTAGAAACCCAATCAGCAGATTGATGCCTACATTACCGTTGTGCTCCAAACATGCATCTATGCCTTCTGGAATCACAAGCATGAAAGCAGTTCCGAGTAGCATGCCCATCCCGAAAAGTGAAAGCATGCTTAAAAACAGGTCTTCCCCTGACGACTCCTTATTCTTCACATAGTATATGGGTATACATCCAATTGCAAAGACGACTGTTAAGAACAGGAAACTAGTTATCAGTATTTCAAAAAGCGATGTAGACATTTTCTTGTTTTCTATAATTTCATGAGGCGAGAAGAGCCAGCAGTGAGCTTATTATTTTGTTCACGTACGAGTAAAACTCATTTTAGTGAAGACTCATAGAAATTTCTCAAAGAAGAGCCAATGAGCAATGACGACACTATAGAGAGGGCATTGGAACTTGGAGTGGTTTACTTCAAAAATGAAGATTTTCGCAACGCACAAAACCTATTCACGAAAGCGCTCAAATTGGCTCTTTCATATGAAAAGCCCGATTTAGAAAAGATACGACTATCGCAAGGGTTGACTAAAAGGCCTGTTGAAGGGATGGGCGAACTAGTACATCCACGATTAGTGAAATTGCTGGACAATAGAGCTGCCACTTGGGAAAAAATGGGAGATTTGCAAAAGGCATTAAAGGATGCCGATAGGTGTGTTAGATTTGAACCATTCAACTTACGATGCTACTTAAGGCGTGGCAAAATTCTCCAGAAGCAGGAAAAGGAGGATGATGCATTGGAGAATTATGAAAAGGGAATAATGATGATGAAAGAAATGAGCCGGAAGTGGCACTTGAGTCCGTCTACAAAATTAATGGGAATGGTTGAGTATCAGAAGGAGCTGATCTATAACAGGACAAACAAGCAAAAAGCACTCACTAACAAAAAAATTCAATCAAAACGAATTCTGATTTTACCTCCACAAGAAAATAGACTCTCTCAAGTCAAAGGCGCTCGTTCAGGGTCTACAACCAAGCTCGATATTTTGGGGCAGTGCCCTATTGAAATATTGAGAAGAATTTTACTTAACTTGGATACTAAGCAGCTTATAAAGTGCTTACTGGTGTGCAAAGTATGGAAGGCGCGTATCTACTTGCTACCAGAAGTATTCAGCCGTTTTGATTTGAGTAATTGCAATAATCGTGCAATTGTCTCTTTCCAGAACTTTGTCAACAAGATTTATAAAGAGCAAGGTGGCGCTCGGATTGATATCATTAAGATACATAGCTCGGCATTGTCCGGTGATGAACGCTCGTCTGTTACTTTCCTGCGAAATCTGCGACCTCGCGTCAAAACAATAGTATTGCATAGCAGAATCGTCGATTTTAAACATTTGACATGTTCTTTAGCTGGAAATAAGCGATTGTCCGCAAATTTGGAGGAGTTGAGTTTAAGTTGTAATTATCGGATAACTACTGTTCCCTCTTTGGAGTCGCTACTTTTAGGTTCACTAGAAAATATTCGCAAATTGGACCTGATATTTGCGAACTCTGCGGGTGTTAGTAAAGATTTTGTTAGTACCGAAGACTTTACTTCAGAACAACTCTGCCGCAACTTACAGCACTTGAAATCATTCAAGTTAATTTGTGATCTGAGACACTTGTCGTCCTCTTTTCCTTTTAAAAGCTTTCTTACCTTGGGCCATTTAAACAGACTAGAAAAGCTCTACATATGTGGGGCAACTTTCGACAGTACGATGGGATTTGACTGGCTTTGTAATTTCTCTAACCTGAGGGAGTTATGGTTTGAAAACAACAAAAACGCGTTCTTAGAGGACTTTCTCCGAGTCATGATTCATAGACCACTTTTTAACAGTCTTTCAAAAATTACATTCCGTGAGCATCGAATCTCGAGCCAGCCAGTTAATCTGCGACAATACCCACAACTGATGGAGAATTCACACCTGCTTCAAAATCTTACCGCGCTCGAAACGTTGGATTTGATGAGTACCTCAATTGGCGCTCGCGGTATGCTTGTGATCCTTTCTGCATTGTCCAGTGGCAGGCTGAAAAAGCTAAATATAGGCGATTGTCCCTACATTCATTTCCAGCGAGGCAACAATAATGGGTATATGAGCATGAAGGAATTATTGTTACGTGTACCTCATGTCGAAGAGCTTTTGCTCCATCAATCTGTAGCTCTTGATGACTACTCCATCAATGAACTAGCTCGAAATGTGAAGCATGTCAAAAAGCTACGATACCTTGATCTATCATTCAACATGTCTTTGACGGGGGTTTCTATCTATGAACTTTTGCGAGCTTTGAAGGAAGAGTTCATTATCTTGAATAAACTTTTGCTAGATGGGTGTCCATCGATAAATGAAGGCACGATAAGCTCCTTGAGGCGAACTGGTCTTGTCAAAGAACTTTCATGCTCATATGAAAAGGTTTCCTGGAAAGTATATGGGGTAAATACATTGGCAAATTCACATTCGTAGCCATCAACTCGAGCGTAAGTAGATTCATTCATGTAGATATTTCAAGCCTTTATAGAATTTAGCTACTGCCTTCTTTCTCTAATTCCGAGCTATCTTCGGTTTGCGCCGGATCTACAGAATCATCATCCAAGTTTGACATGGGTTTCAGGTCTTGTTTCGTGCCAACTTTCGTCTTACCCGTGTTCTTTGTTTTTAATGTGCTAATGGTGTTTGAGCGGTTAAGCGCAGGCGCCCTACCTTTGTGCTGCTTGGCACCTCTTTTGTAATATGACTTGAGAGGGGACTCATATGAAGAAACCGAACCTTTTCTAGACGTATCTTTAACAGCGGTGCTTATTGGAGCTGAGAGAGGTGAAGGAGGATTGGTTCTATTCGACGAATAGATGTTAGTGTTTTTTTGTCCATTTAGAGTGGTAAAGCTGTTACTATGCCTTTTGGATTCTAACCTCAAATTGCTATCAAATATTGATGTGGCATTAGCAGCGAATGGTAATTGACCTACACTTTTCTTCCTATCCATTCTAGGGCTATAACCCATTAAAGTTGGTAGTAACTTTGTTGATATGTGAGAGCTTGTTGTTCCTGGGTGAGAAAGACTATACCGCGAAGTACTCTTTCCCTTTGCATATGAATCTGATTTGCGGCGATGGTGGTGCATAGATTTGCTTGCTTCTGCGATAGATATGCTGGTTTTGCCATAAGAATGGGGTCTTTTAGAATTATCGTTGATTACTAGTATCCTGTCTGTTGCGTGAGGGTTTAGTATGGTGTCATCTAAAACGTTGGGTAGTTCACCGTCGTTACTAGGCATTTCTGGGGTATTGATTAGTGAAATGGATAAATCAGTGAATTGGAATGGATTTTTAGTTGTGAATGAAGGACTTGATATTATTTTTCCTTTCAAGTATGATATAGCTTTGTCCAGTTCGAACTCTTGTTCACAATGGTTTTTGATGATGGATATCTTTGGCCAGGTTGCACGAGCACCATTTACCGTCTCTCGTAGCAAGAAATCGGTAGAAGGGTTTGCTAGTAGTTCGTTCATTCGGAGAAGCATGTTCATGTCAGGCAATATCGTGATATCGCCGGAGTACTGTTGAGATAAAATTGATCTAAATTTAGTTAGAACATTTGTCGCAATACCTAGTTCGGTAACAATTTCAAGAGCGTGTATAATTTCGTTTGAGACAAAATTGTAAACGGACGACAGGTTTTGTCGAAATCGAGCACTAAATTCATCCTCAATCTCGCCGCCCACGCAAGAGACCGACATTTTGAGGAATGGAAACACGTGTAAGTTGACTTGGCATGCAATGATGTGATCAACGTTGAACATTTCAGAGAGTCTCGAGATTGGAAGGTCGTTGTCCACCGATCCATCTACAAATTTGACTGTACTACTGTTCCACTCCCTGGTTTCCCCAGTTTTTGCATCTTTTTCATAAAGTGGAGTAGATGGAAAGATTCCTGGAAGGGAGCAAGATGCGCACACTGCCGACCAGATCAAAACATTAGGGGCAGTTAAATTGTTTAGCAAACCTGGTTGCTCAAAAACAGACGCTGGTGATACTGTAATGTTCAAGATCTTTCCTGTTCTGTTGTAAGCTTCTCGAAATGTCAAATCGCCAAGAAAACCAATCATGGTTTTCACCAGATTTTTGTTGTCAAACCAAGTACCGCTTTTGAAAAATCTAGAGATCTTGATCAAAAGGTTCTCGCCCTGTGTCTTTTCTGAATCATCCTGAAAGATATTTAGCTCTTTCTCCAAGACACTTTCAACAAGACCGACTATCTCTCTCTTGTGACAAGAACACAAAATGCTTGCAACAATAGCGCCTGCGCTGCTGCCACTCACAACCCGTGGTAATAAGTCCTGCTCGAAAAGGGTCGCGAGAACCCCAATGTGAAAAAGACCAAAAGTCCCGCCTCCGCTTAGAACAAGTGCGGTCCTTCCGATGTTCTTACGAGTCTGCACGAGCATACCTAAGAGATAGTTTTCGTCCAAATCGGAGTGCCGTACTAACTCTTGTAATGCCAGTTTGGATTCTCGCATGTAATTATCAATTAGGTATTTTGTTCCCACATGAGAGTGCCGGTATAGGTTGACGTTTCCCATGTTTCCTAGGTTCCGGATCCATGTGGTCCTTATTAGATACAGCAGTTGTGCATAGTCGCGGTTCAAGCGAGCTTGGCGCATGTTTTCGGTGTGATTTTCAATCAATTTGTAGTCATAAAGGGCTGTTTCATTGCGAACTTTCCATTCGTTGGTACGTGTCAGCTCGTCAAGGCTCAACGCAGCGGCTAACCACTCTTCATACGATGTGGCGTGTTGTTTTTCCTGAGTTAGTTTCTCGATGAGCACGTTGCGATCGTAGTCTCTGCTAAAGAATCTTTTCGCCATGGATGCAAGTTTGCGAAACGTGCCTCCGCCACTTTCGTCCATGTTCTCATTATTAACATCGCCGTTTTTGTTGCAATTTTCGTCACTTTCCGAGTTCAGGTCAACATCGCTCACGTCCTTTTGTGTCGAAAGACTGCCATTGTAATACCGATGGATCAGCCTCTGTGTTATATCCAAGCGCTCGCCACTTAAGGAAAACTCTCCCTTGACCATTGATATAGGGATGTCTCGAAGGGCTGAGAAGGTTTTGCGCTTTCAAAAGAGCTCAGAACTAGTACCCTATATTCTGATTAGACTCACTACCTACAGATAACTCGATGTAAGGGCAAGAGAGCTAAAAAAAGCCTTCTTATTGAAACCTCCCACTTGGTAAGAACATATGTGCGGAGTCCTGTCCTCTTAATAAAGTTATGTGACCCGTTCATCATTTTAAACGCAAAATTTATGTGACAAGAGCTAGAGACATCATACAAAGGCATACGATCAGGCTTAGGCTTCTCTCTTGCTTAAAGGTAGCGTGCAACTTTGGTTATGTATTGCTTCTTAGAGCTTTGTGATTTAAAGATCCTTCTGCGATCGCAGGCGGCTAATTTAGAGCAAATTCTGTGGTTTGCTATGTTTCATTGAAGCTGGTTTTCAACTAGACGCGCTCCTTGCGCGTTGGCAGACAGCAAGGATCCATCTATGATAGAGGCAGTTTCATCAATGGAAACAGTTACATTCTTCCTTATGACGACGTGTGAGATAACGAAGGGGCCTTGGCGGCAAGTTTAATGGCACTGGAGTTCTTGTGAAGCTCTTTTTCTTGCCGTATGTCCACTAATTCATAGCTATAATGATAGTGATAGGAACGCAAAGGCAGGCAGGGGAGATCAAACGTAGAAAACCTTAAATTTTAAAATGAGATCGATGACAGATCCAAAAACGCCTGAGCAACATTTATAATTGATTCGAGCCGAGCATCGCTCAACTAATTGAGCTTATATTTAGTCAGTTGCAAACATAATTCCCGCCGCCAGCTTATTTCATATTATTTCGTTGCAGACAATGTTAAAACTCTATGGCAACTTCAAAACACGTTTTTGAAGTAAGTACAATCGATCTGAGGGGTGTAAGTTGGTAATACGCCACGTCTATATCATCGCCAACACATCGGTTCCCTCATCTTGATTTTAAATTCTTAAGTACTTTTGTACTCAGGCAGGTCAAATTTATAAATTCCCAAACCTATATATGTATAAACCCAATCTTTTGCCACCCGAAAGATCGGAATCCGTCAAGAACAGACTTAGAGCTCCTAGTCGACGCATCCACCATCGAATTTTTTACACTAGCAGCTCAATGACTACCGAAAAGATGGAAGTGGACTCTGTCCCCGCTGTGGACCCAAAACAAGAAAGCCAAACAACTGTGGACCAGATCTTGGGGCTTCTACAAGATGTTTCCAAGACCACTACGAGCTTGGACTCTCGTTTTGTGTGGAAAGCTACAAGGGAATTGAGTGTTTTCAGGCCCAAGCTAGACAAAGAATCTCTTTCGATTGCGGTAAATTTGCTATACCCTGATAACTCAGCATTTAAGATATCACTATTGAAATATATCAATAACAACCAAAAAAGCAGGGTGGAGAATGCCGACAAAGAGCGCCAGAAATACCCCGCTGCTTTTTATCAACTCACAAGTGTAAACAACACCGTGGACGTTTCTGCCGAAGTCAACAGTTTTGTGCATCTTTTGGTGCAATTATACCTTCTCGACTCGCAGCAAGTTGATGCGCTCGACTCTTTCAATACACTAGTTGTCTTGCCCAAAGTACTAAAATTTTACAATCAAAGATCCTTAGACCTTATTAATGCTAAGCTATGGTTTTATGTCTGCAGGGCTCGTGAAATGGGAGGCAACAGCTTCGACACCACCATAAGAGCAGAAATGATCAAATTTCTTAAAACGGCGACTCTTAAGCATGATAACGAAACTAGAGGGATGCTGGTAACATTCATTTTGAGAAGCTTCCTACAAACGGGTGAAGTCGATACAGCCGCCGACTTCATCAGCAAAGTCGAATTTCCAGGTTCCAATGACGTCTCGAGTCCTCTGGAAGCCCGTCATTTTTACTATCTGTCCAAGCTAAATGCAATTCAATTAGACTACTCGACAGCTAATGATTATGTGATTGCTGCTATTCGCAAAGCCCCAAACACCAAAAAGTGCTTGGGATTTTTACAACAGGCCAATAAATTGCATTGTGTCATTGAATTGTTAATGGGAGATATTCCAGAACTTTCATTTTTCAAACAAAAAGATATGGAGAGGTCATTGCTTCCCTATTATCATTTGTCTAAAGCCGTCAAACTCGGTGACTTGAACAAATTCACATCTGCGATTTCGACCTACAAAAAGGAACTACTGAACGATGGAAACTATCAATTATGTGTTCGGTTGAGATCCAGTGTCATTAAAACGGGTATTAGAATAATCTCTCTCACCTACAAAAAGATATCTTTGAAAGACATTTGTCTGAAGCTACGCCTGGACTCAGAACAAACTGTAGAATATATGGTATCAAGGGCAATAAGAGATGGTGTCATAGAGGCAAAAATCAATCATGAAGAGGGCTATATTGAAAGCAGTGAACTGCTGAATGTGTACGCTACTGATCAACCTCAACAGTTATTTGACGAAAGAATCAGATTTGTCAACCAGTTGCATGACGAATGTGTAAAGGCCATGAGATACCCCGAAGACGGCAACAACAAGGACAAGAACAAACCTGCAGGGGATTATGACCAAATGGAAGAAATGATCGACCTTGCAGACCTTGATGAGGACGACCTGGGGGATTTAGGTGATTTCTACTGAAAAAGCAGTTATTATCCAACACTGGCTCTTGGAAACTTTTTATCGGTAAGCAGAATATAGATTCATGTAATGCTCAATCTTTTTGAATGCAGTCGATAGCTTTTTTAGTGACGTTTGACTTAAGTTCGTTGGTTAGTAAACGTATTAAGTTTTCCCGAAGTTAAAAAAGTGTGCTAAACTCGCATATCAAAACTTCGGGCCGTAAAGGTTAGAAACAAAACGAAAAGGCCCCCCCCCCCTATGACAGAAGAAGGTGCTAATGGCCGTCAAACGGAGGATGATGGCATGAGGAAAATTCCGTTGGCTATTGATCCAAACCTCATCAGACTAATTCCTTCGTTTGTCCCTCCAGCAAATGATCAAGATGCGGAAGAGAAGATCAGTGAGGAAGCTCAGAAATCCATGAGTTCTGCTCAATCGCTAGTTAACAATCCGTATGAATCATTTGGAAGCATGCCGTTGGACCAGTTAATTCCTATAATATTACAAAGTCGAGGAATTGGATCCAAATTTGCTGATCTTTCAGAGGACACCTTAATGGAGGAAATCGCAAAGGAGTCGAATACTCAAGTAGATACTGATGGCGATGTAAATATGGATAACACAGAATTTGCTTCGGACGCCGACCAACAAGCAATAAAGCCGCAACAGATCGAAGATTCTTCACCAGAAGACGAAGAATCGCACGTTACACAAGAGCAGTTTCAGCAACTCAAGCTCAACACCGCCCAATCATTAAACCTGGCTCTTAATGAGTCCTCCCTGGCTCTGGAGTTTGTGTCTCTTTTACTATCATCGGTGAGACCTTCAGCGGCCAATGCATCAATGTCTCCTTTTCTAAAAAAAACTGTTCCTCCTGCCTCTCTAAACGCGGAGAAGATTCCTGCCGAAAAACCCAAAGATACAGAAATATTAGATAGGAATCTAGTGACAAAAGGCTGGAAACTGAGAAGTTTAGAAGAATCTCGAATTTTACTCAAAGAGACGCACAAGGCTTTGGAAACAAGCCTAGAAACTGAACACAGCTACTGGTCCAAAGTTGCGCACTACATCTCTAAAAAGGACGTAGTATTTAAGATGAAGGACAAAGAAACCGGAGAGAAATCTCTTGGATTGAAATACGGCTATGAAGATTCTGGTTCAACCTACAGGCAGGAGCGAGGAATTGCTATCTTGAGACATAATGCCAATAAAGATAACTTGGAGGTAATACCGTCCGAAAAACGACAGCAAAGTGCGCTGGGGAAGGACAATAGTGAGAAGTTTATGCGGGTGCGTATATTCAACAAGATTCAAGAAGAAGATGATTATGTCTTGAGTGGAGAAACTTCCCTCGAAGATCTACTGGTTCCTAACTCAATAACGGCAGGAGAGAACGATATTCGGCGTCAGATTTCAAAGCTTCAATTCATTATATTTGAGAAGGAACTTATGTTTCATCTCAAAAAAGAATCTGAGAATTTGATATCCTATGGTGTCACTATCGAAAATGAGAACAAGGTGACCGTTGAGTTCCCTACGGAAAAAATGGAATTTGAGATGATGAAACTGAATGACGACCTGATTATGAATCATCAACAAGATGCTCCGAAAACCAATGATAGAAAGGCTTCTTTGATTTTGGTGATGCTCAGACTGCTATTAGTTGTCATGTTCAAAAAACAGTTAAAGAAAAAGCTCTTGACAGGTCAGAAAGATTTCAACGCTAATTCAAAAGTTTCCAGGTTTCCTGAAAGCGAGGCGTTGCTACTGCGACCAATTATGGGGAAGTTTAGACATGGCAACTACTTGAATTTACTACAAAAAGTTATAGAAACTTACATTTTGGAAGAGGTTGAAGGCTCCACAGTAGTTCGAGTGGCATTGGGGAATTTCAGATCAAATGAGGACTATGATGAACCTACATATGACAAGCACATTGTGAAGCTCGATAGAGAAATAAGACTTTTCGATCAGATCTTACAGACGCCTCGTACCGACCTACTTGTATCATTACCAGCCTCTGGGAAGATCGAATTCAGCTTACAAAGCTCAAATTACTGCAATGCCACGACTAGCGTGAAGTACATTGATGCAACGGATTCAACGGTATTTGACACTAAATTCTCGAATTTCAAAGAGTTAGAGGATTTCTTACATTTCATTGTGAGTGAGTATGTCAAAAGCAATACGGCGCAGGTTTGAATATATATTGACTGTGACGTTAATCATCGTATATAAGGGACGAAGCTCTCGCGCCGCATAAAGAAGAATGTCTTCCATAGCCAACTATTCGTCAGAAGAAGCGTCATCGCCGACTGACTCTTCCCCTTCTTCCTCTTCTTCCTCTTCTTCTTCTTCTTCTTCTTCTGCCTCGTTTACGGGTAATGGTTCAAGTTCCTCAGGTTCGTCCCCGTTAACGACTCTGTTAGCTCTCTTGAAATCTTCATTTCTCTCTTCCCTTAATGCAGTAAAGATCAGAAAATTGATCCACACCTCACTCATTCCATAAATAAACACTGCATTATTGTGAATAAACAAGCTCTCTTTGGCATAGTAGGACGCTGTTGTTAGAATGAAGAAGATCATCAACCGAAGCGGCACCATCGACTCGAAAAACAGCTTGTTCTGTTCCAACAGAGGAATGAGGTCGTGAAGAGCCAAAAATCCAAAGAGGGCAGCTGTTAAGCCCAGCTGGGCACTGTAAGACGACAACGTCAACGCGGGAAGGTTCATCGCCTGCGTGAACATAAGCACTGTTGGATTGGATAAAATGATATTCACATCTTTAATGCAAGCGAATGACAGGAAAGATAGAAATCCGACCCGGAAAAGAGTAACGTTTATTGAGGACAAGACACCCATGATTGGCTACTGTTACATCTTCAGAGTGACAGCGTCTATTAATGTTTTTTAAATTCGCTTTTAAAGCCTTATTTTACAGCACCACGCACGAACAACTAAGAGAGGACATTTCAGCCAAAACGCTATGCGTGAGCAAGCAAAAGCTGAATCAAGCCCGCATCTCTCTCTTTGCACTTCATATGGTTCTAAAAATTGCTCCTGAAAGCAGTGCTGGAATCGTGTACGTAAATCACTGAGCTTTTCTTCCCCACTTGCCTACCTTTTTTTATTAAGATGTGGTATATAATATCCCCTGAGCAGCGTCATGTTTGGAGCACCAGCGACCAAGAGCATCATTATTTTCATTGGGCTTATCACTCCAGAAAGGCGTAAACGTCGAACAATAAGATATATGATCATAATCGTCAGAATAGTACAAAGTGATATTTGAGGTAAACTTCGAGTTGAGTAATTGTGACACCTGTGTTAAAACCACTTGTACCATTTGGCATGTCTTGATATTGTGTTTTTCGAGCACTGATATCTCGTTATGAAGTAATCAACATTTTATTGAAATACGTCAGGCTCTCTCTTTCCCTACATTTATTGTTCTAGCGACTGTTTTTGACTTACGGGAAATACTAATTAACTACGAACATCTCTGTAAATTAAAGTCTTTATTTCTTACCTAGACGCGATGCAACAGCTGCGGCTTCTTCAACACCTGAGATAATCCCACTTCTTACACCCTTTTCCTCCATCACACACAAGCCAGCAATAGTAGTGCCACCTGGGGTACAAACCTGGTGTTTCAAAACGCTAGGATGCTCACCAGTCTTCTCAACCATCTTGGCAGTGCCCTCTAGAACCTTTACGGCACATTCTCTGCTCTCCTTCAATGGAATCCCCATTTTGATCCCACTTTCCATCAGCGACTCTAGCATCAACAGAACAAAAGCGGGACCAGACCCAACAAGTGCGGTGGCAGCGTCCATGTTTTTTTCTGGCAATTCAATACAGCTTCCAACGTGACCCACTAGTTCCTTGACAAGCTCTTTGTTGTGATCGGAGACGCTCGAGGAATGTGACAAAACTGCCATACCGTAGCCGAACTTCGCTGGTGTGTTGGTCATAATTCTGGTTACGTATTCAGAATGTTCGCCCAGCTGCTCGATGGTCCAGCCAGCGACAAGTGAAATAAGCAGCTTTGTCTTAGCGTTGACGCTGCTGAGCACTTGCTGCGCCAAAAATGGTTTCGTAGCAAGCAAAACCACACTCGCCTCGTTCACGGCTCTTTCGTTGTCGTCAAAAGTACACTCCACCTCAATTCCATTGGGGCTCGCCTTATAACCCTCAAGTAATGTCACGACCTGACCTTTGGACTCCTCGTTATGATTACAAGTGATAATCTTTGAAGGGTACAGATCTTTGTTCTCCCCCGAAGCGGCTGGTGCATTGTAAATCGCTGAAAGAAGCGCTTGGCCCATAACACCGCAACCCAAAATAGTTAACGTGTAGCCCATACTTGAAGCGGTATTTCAGAACAGTTTAAGTTTAAGTCAACGATAAGTTTCCCGAAGACAAACAGTAGTCAGAATCCTTTCTTGATATCTAGGATAATTGAAAAGCCAAATTTTTTTCATGGCTTTTCATTAATGCCAGTATGCTAGATAAACTACTTGCAATTTCAAATTTATAAAATTGAAATATTGAAGAAGAGGAAACGCTAGTTTGAGCTTTGAAAGCCACTGAGTGATTCTTGGAATATTAACTACGGATATCTGGAATGGTTAGTCTGGAACATATTCCGGTGTTGCGGCCATCGCTTCGCGAAATGGAAGATCCTATTGGATATCTGTCACAGCCCAATGTTCGTCGCTTGGGTCATATATATGGGATGGTCAAGTTGGTTCCACCGGAAGAATTTAAGCCGCCTTTGTCGATAGATGAAGAGACTTTCAAGTTCAAAGCAAGACTACAATATTTGAACGAGCTGAATATTTCGAATCGTGGTCGCCTTTTTTTGATGAAACAACTCAATAATTTCTACATGCGTGGGAAGCGAAGACCAGATATTCTGCTTTCCAAGCCGTATCGAGAGCTGAAAAGTGCCGAACTGGTTTACTACTACGATCTTCTCATCGCTGTGGTGCGGTTCTTTAATGAGGATACTAAGAAAGAAAAGAGAGCTTCATTGGCATCCTTTTCTGGGCGCAAGCGGCCTCTGTCTCGAAGATTCAGCGAAGAAACGGCTGTACCAGCTGCTTCAGACCTTGTACTAGTACCTCTAAGCGATATAATGGACAATGTCGCACTTTGGAAAGAAGTTTCAACTACGTTAGTTGCATCCGCTGATGAGCTCAAAGAAGTATTCTTGACAGTTTTGGCACCATACTACGACTTTTTGCAGCGAAAGTCAGGTCTTTATGGTGATCATGTGTCCCTAATGTCCAAATTAATCTACACTGAAGAATTTCCTAAGTCTTTGCTTCACGACTCCGACTCATCCTCCGATGACGATGAGGAGGAAGAGGAGGGCTGCACTATATGCCAAAAAATGTCACATCGATCGAAAACCATTTTGTGTGACTCATGCGACAAGCCTTTCCATATCTTTTGTCTAGAACCGCCGCTAAACGATGTACCGAGGGGTAAATGGGTTTGCAATAACTGCATCTTCGGCAATGGATACTATGGTTTCAAAGAAGAAGACAAGTACTATTCTAGAAAGACATTTCAAGAGTTGTGTCATGATTATGATTCTCAAACTTGGCCCCTGGGCGACAAGCTTCAAAATCTAGACGCTTTAGAGATTTTGTTTTGGGAAAAAGTCAATCGAATCGATAAGTCAAAGCCTATCCGTTACGGTGCTGATATACATAACGTTGGGCCTGGGGAAATGACAGGCTTTCCGACAGCTGATTACGTCCCGCCCGGAGTGCTACAAGATAATGAGGACTTGAAGAAGTATGCGGCATATGTTAAACATCCCATGAATCTGGTAAACTTGCCGAGCGCCAAAGGATCGCTTTTGTCCGTATTCGGGAAGAAAATTTCGGGCATGACGGTTCCCTGGATTTACATAGGTTCTACGTTCTCCACATTTTGCTGGCATTTGGAGGATCAGTACACACTAAGCGCAAACTACCAGCACGAAGGAGACCCTAAAATTTGGTATAGCATCCCTGAAGGCTCTTGCCAAAAGTTTAATGAACTCATGAGGAACATTGCTCCAGATTTATTTCAAAAACAGCCCGATTTGTTGCACCAGCTAGTTACTCTCATAGCCCCATACGACAAAAGATTTCAGGAAGCTAAAATTAGCTGCTACAAGGCCGTGCAATATCCTGGGGAGTACATCATAACTTTTCCTAAATGTTATCATTCAGGATTCAATACAGGTTACAATTTTAATGAAGCGGTCAATTTTACCCTAGATCTGTGGTTGCCTTATGGAGTTGAAGCCACTCGCGACTACGTGGGAACGGGCAAAAGATGCGTGTTTGACATGTGGGAGCTCATGTTAACGGTCCTTGTCGAATACCTAGAGAATCCAAAAAAGTTTGACGAAGCTTTGGTGAGGAGATGTCACTCTGAGCTGCTGCGAATGTTCAATCTAGAAATGAAGACACTAGACCAGTTGGCGTGTGTAGTCAAGACACAAAATGAGGCAACAGGGTTCACACGTCGGCACATCGACGATCACACGCAATTGGATGTTAAGGTCACTGTGAGCCGAGCCGGAAGTTACGATGATGAATATGTAAGCGGGATAAGTTCCGATGACGAAAGCGATGGTGATGATGACATTTTTTGCACGTTGTGCAAGACCATATGTCCCTTTGCCTTTGTCGCACACCGCACGAGTTCGCGTTACTCGAAGCGGAGACGCTTGCATTCAATAAGCCCAGCAGAATGGAACCATTTGGCAGAGAAAGGAGACATGGAGGTACTGTGTGCACAGGACTACTTTAAGCTCGTTGAGCGAGCAGAAGAAGATGGTGCTGCCGCAGCTTCTAGCGACACTGATCCGATTGAGCAATTCAAGTACGACGAATTGTATTATATACGGCAGCCTGATGAGATAAGAGACATTCTGAAAAGAGCCCAGCGAAAGATAGACAGTATGCTCCGGTGAGAGTGAAAAAAAATATTAAATAGGTAACATGGATATATTAGGTTAATCGGGACAACTTTTGAACAGAAGGGGAGGGATGCGAACCAATTATCTCGGCCACGCTACTCTAAATAAAAAGCGGTCCCTCGTAAAAGAATTGTGCTTTCGGGGGAAGTGTGTCAGAAAATTCTCAGTAACAGACAATGAGAAGTGAAATGTGAAGCTGGGAAAGAAGGAAGTGAGCGACGTTGAGTAATAATGCATCGAATTTGTCGCAATATTCAGGTGACAGTATAGTACTGAGTGACATGCAATAAAACATGGGTTTGCGCTGTGCCTTGTAACGCGTTATTGCAGTATGCCAGATATGCTTTCTGTACAGTGGCAGTCATTTTTTTCAGATATGGTGGAATCTTTAAGCCGCTCAAGAATCATCAGAATACCGAGTATATAATCTCAGGCGGAGAATTCACGGATAGATACCCAGCCAGTGCTCTGTTGTTTGTGGGAGCCACTTCGCATGTACATGGCTAACATTTGTACCGGGTCTTTATGTTGGGATGTGAGTGATGATTGTGCCACGTTGGAAGCACTCAATGACATAATAGTACAAAGTGATACAAACAAAACAAGAGCGCTAAATGATACTCCAGGGTAGTGATTGAAGAGATTTGACGTCTAGCCTAAAGTTTTCTGATTTCTTGCCATCTTCGAGAGAGCTGGGCTGGTTGATACTATCGCACGCACTCTTATACAAAACTCTCAATTACGAAATAAAATATTGGCAAGCTTTCTATTCCTGAATACAGGCCCGGATCGATAATTTAACCTGACATTAAGGAACCAGTTGCGGTATTTTATGACCCACATGCTCTACTCGAGCCTTCATGATGGGACAAAAAAGTATGGCAATAGCGGCGGAGGTAACAAGGCGGTGCTGATACCGAACGCCTGGCAGCAAGCTGTCACTGAGCACTCCCTTTCCAGATCTTTAGCGGTGTATCACCGCGGCGCCTGAGCGCCCAGCCGTAATCCCGCTACTGTATCTGCTTCTGACTCGAAGAACAACCCCAGCATCGGGTAGAAGACGTCCTAAATATTCACGTGCACTCATTAGTGCTCGAGTTTCTGCTGTCGTTCCAAGTGATCATCCGTCATTTTCCAAGCAATTCCCGCTAGGAATACCTCCCAAGTTTTCCATTTTATCAGCTCTTCGGTCTCCGATCTCTCTCACTAATTCTCCACTCACGCACCACCATTACTGGCCTTCTCCTCTCTCCCTTGTCACTTCAGCACCCACTTTCTCCTTTCCACCAATCACATCGCGCCGCTTGCCAAAAAAAATCTCGCCGTTACCCGGAATATATCTCGGCACCAATTATTTTTCTGGCTTCTCCCACGCCACTCCTATATATGTAACAGAGGTCTATACAAAAAAAACTGGATTTCTCCTGTAATAGCTTGCATCTTTCAAACTCGCTCTTTTTGATTGTTTTCCCGTCCCAACTTTCAAAAGAGTGAACCGCATCTCTTCCACGACCATGGTTCTTCCAAGATTGTACGCTGCGAGACGCGCTGGTGTGTCAGCCGTCAGAACTCTCGCGACTCAGGCCGCGGCCGCCGGTAAGGTTCGTGCCGTGATCGGTGCCATTGTGGACGTTCAGTTCGAGCAAGGTAACCTTCCAGAAATTCTAAACGCCTTGGAGATCGACACCAAGCAGGGCAAGCTTGTCCTAGAGGTGTCGCAACATTTGGGTGAAAACACGGTGAGAACGATCGCCATGGACGGTACCGAAGGTCTCGTTCGTGGTGAGAAGGTTTCCGACACCGGGGCTCCTATTTCGGTGCCTGTCGGTAGAGAAACGCTGGGCCGTATCATTAACGTTGTGGGTGAGCCCATCGACGAGCGTGGTCCTATTGTGACCAAGAAGAGAATGCCTATTCACGCCGATCCTCCTACTTTCGTGGAGCAATCCACCGCCGCTGAGGTTTTGGAAACTGGTATCAAGGTTGTCGATCTGCTTGCTCCTTACGCCCGTGGTGGTAAGATTGGTTTGTTCGGTGGTGCCGGTGTCGGTAAGACCGTGTTTATTCAAGAACTGATCAACAACATCGCCAAGGCTCACGGTGGTTTCTCCGTTTTCACCGGTGTTGGTGAAAGAACCAGAGAAGGTAACGATTTGTACCGTGAAATGCGCGAAACTGGTGTCATCAACCTCGAAGGTGACTCTAAGGTCGCTTTGGTTTTCGGTCAAATGAACGAACCTCCTGGAGCTCGTGCCCGTGTCGCTTTGACCGGGTTGACCATCGCCGAATACTTCAGAGACGAAGAGGGACAAGATGTATTGCTCTTCATCGACAACATTTTCAGATTTACCCAGGCCGGTTCCGAAGTGTCTGCTCTGCTAGGTCGTATCCCATCCGCTGTCGGTTATCAACCAACTTTGGCCACCGATATGGGTCTCTTGCAAGAAAGAATTACCACCACAAAGAAGGGTTCCGTCACCTCCGTGCAAGCCGTCTACGTGCCTGCTGATGATTTGACCGATCCTGCCCCAGCCACCACTTTCGCCCATTTGGACGCCACCACTGTGTTGTCCAGAGGTATTTCTGAGTTGGGTATCTACCCAGCTGTTGACCCATTGGACTCCAGATCCAGACTATTGGACGCTTCCGTTGTCGGTCAAGAACATTACGACGTTGCTCTACAAGTCCAACAGACTTTGCAAGCCTACAAGTCTTTGCAAGATATCATTGCCATTTTGGGTATGGACGAATTGTCTGAACAGGACAAGTTGACCGTCGAAAGAGCCCGTAAGATTCAAAGATTCTTGTCTCAACCATTTGCTGTTGCTGAAGTCTTTACCGGTATTCCAGGTAGATTGGTCAGATTGAAGGACACCATTTCTTCTTTCAAGGCTGTCTTGGACGGTAAGTACGACAACTTACCAGAAAACGCTTTCTACATGGTTGGTGGTATTGAAGATGTTGTTGCTAAGGCCGAGAAGTTGGCTTCTGAAGCCAACTAATTGGAATAGTTTGTTGAGAGAAACCTCACTACTATTCTAAATCATGTACAGCAAGTCAAGCCAAAAAAAGATAACAACGAACATTTTAAAATTCCCCCACCAGAGCGCGCGTTTGAAGACAAAAAATACATTTTATGATGATGATGATGATATTTCTGAAAGGGCATTTTGTTATAAATTGAATGTGACCACACTAATCAATCGGTGAATTTTCAGTTTATCTTCATGATATGTGTAACGAATTTGTCACCCATCAAATCCTTAGAACATCGACTCTTTATATTCAAATAGTATTCAAAATACAAATAACAAGACCTTATAATTAGGGAGTATTTATGAAGGTGATTCATTCACCGATTTGCGGAGGCGTAAATTTCAATTAAACGTATCACGTTTCCCATAGTACCTTCTTTTAATTAGATCATCGACAGAGGACCTTAGGCAAGGCAGATGATATCGGTAGTATCCAAGCGGCTATACAATTCCTCGTTTCTTCGACACGCCAGTTCACATGCTCAGTTCAAGTACTGCGTGCTACCAAACAAATCATATTTGCATATCAAGGGACCAGATACCGTTAAATTTATCAATGGGTTAATAAGCTCGAAGATGCTTCCAACATATGTGAAGAAAAATCTCACTACGATATCGGTAGATGATGAAAGCCCTTCCGAGCACATTGCGGTAAAAGACTTTGATATGACACAAGGTAATTGGGGCGTCTTTAAGGAATTTGGCGAAAACGGTCCTTACATTTCGCGATTTGGCACATACACTGGATTACTGAATAGTAAAGGCAAACTCATCACCGATGCAATTATTTATCCGATCCCTATGTGGGTTGCAAGCATAGAAGAGCGCCGATATCCCGAATACCTGGTAGAGGTGGATCAAAATATCAGCGAACAGATGGATCGGACATTTAATTCACACACGCTGGTGAGTAAAGTTAAGTGTAGAAAGGAACCCGCGGGAAAGCTCAAGACCTGGTATTTATCAATTGCATTTCCGGATGGAGCCTCAGAAGAAAACCCCTGGATATCAAATCTGATAGAGCCGATGGAGAGACTGAAAGCTCCTGAGGCCTCGTTACAATTTGCTAAACATGTTTTGACAACGTTTTTCGCGGGCAGTGAACACAAAATCCTAGGCTGTTTTATCGACCCTCGAGTTACCGAATCGCTGTACGAGCATTCGTCTGCTCCCCAGGTTTTCCGCGTGGTTACTAAAGCAGACGTCACAGATTTGAGTGACATTTTCAATGCCCCCGAAATGCCATTTGAATTTCACAAACAGCAGATAAACGTTAGCGACGTGCGCCACGAACGATTTGCATATGGGTTTGTTGATGGGCTCGCAGACTTCAAACAAGAGACGGTGCTTCCGCTGGAGTTGAATTTCGATTTTATTCCGAACGCGGTGAGCTTTGACAAAGGATGCTATGTGGGCCAGGAGCTCACGGCGCGTACATTTGCAACGGGTATTTTGCGCAAGCGGGCGGTTCCGGTGATCCTGGATGGGTGGCAACAGCTGCTAGAGGTGGACTTGCAATCCGAGAAATATTTACGTATTTACGCCGAGAACTCCGGAGACCAAGCATTGCCGGTGTCAGGCACATCCGGACCGTTTGAAGCCAAAGCCTCCAAAACAAAAAAACGCCTGCGGCCCGCCGGATCCTTGCTGTGTTTTGAGCGTGAACGTGGCGTAGCGATTCTAAGAACCGAGTATTTCGCAGATGCGTTTGGCGGTAGCGGCTCTCACTCCGCACCAGAATTTTACATCGAGGTCCCACAAACGGGACAAACCGTGAAAGTCATTCCACAGCGGCCGCGATGGTACGAAGAGTGGCAAGAAGGCGAAGAGTGAAAGGACGACACATGGCTGTCATCTATTTACCCAGTGGTGTCGTTTTAGAGAGTTTCTCATCTCTGTACACTGACATTGGACTGCTCTTTCGTGCTTCCTCTAAGACCCATACATCTTCTCAAAGTCTCAAAATTCAAAAGTAATTTTTTATCAAAAGTTCAAAAATCCACTGAAAATTTTGGAAACCTAAAAGT
This sequence comes from Lachancea nothofagi CBS 11611, assembly GCA_900074755.1. Lineage (NCBI taxonomy): Eukaryota > Fungi > Ascomycota > Saccharomycetes > Saccharomycetales > Saccharomycetaceae > Lachancea > Lachancea nothofagi. The sequence continues at coordinate 2,246,908 of LT598447.1, forward strand.
TGCGTCGGTTTGAAACAACCGGTGATGGTTCGAAAGCTCGGTCTAACTCTAGGCTCGCGGAAGGAAACACCATAGGCTCGGCCCAACCGCTTCCAGCAGCCAGCTCTCCCTGGAGCTCCGAGTGGCCCCCTGCCCAGCTCTGTCTAGCACCGCCTAGCTCCTGCCAGCTTGGTGTGGAGTCTCTGTCTAGGATTGTGGACTGGTGCCAGTTTGTCTCTGGAATTTCGTCAACCCACTGGAAGACACGTCCAAGAGATATTGGCTAAAATTCGACATCTTTTCGATTCGGATACCCATTTTCGAAAGACCAAAGCGAACCCCGTTGAAAGATGTCTGACCACGAAGCTCCAGTCGAAGTGCAAGAAGAGTTCGAAGTCGTTGAGGAATTCACCCCTGTCGAATTGGCCACCGCCATTCCAGAAGACGTGCAAAAGGCCCAGAACGAGATCAAATTGTTCAACAAATGGTCTTTCGAGGACGTCGAGGTTAAGGACGCCTCTTTGGTGGACTACGTGCAGATCGGCCAGTCCATCTTTGTGCCCCACACCGCCGGCCGTTACGCCAACAAGAGATTCAGAAAGGCCCAGTGCCCTATCATCGAGAGATTGACCAACTCCTTGATGATGAACGGTAGAAACAACGGTAAGAAGTTGAAGGCCGTCAGAATCGTCAAGCACACTTTGGACATCATCAACGTGTTGACCGACCAAAACCCATTGCAAGTCGTTGTCGACGCTGTCACCAACACCGGTCCAAGAGAAGACACCACCAGAGTTGGTGGTGGTGGTGCCGCTAGACGTCAAGCCGTCGATGTCTCTCCTTTGAGAAGAGTCAACCAAGCCATCGCTTTGTTGACCATCGGTGCCAGAGAAGCCTCTTTCAGAAACATCAAGACTATTGCCGAAACTTTGGCCGAAGAATTGATTAACGCTGCCAAGGGTTCTTCCACTTCTTACGCCATCAAGAAGAAGGACGAATTGGAACGTGTCGCCAAGTCTAACCGTTAAAAACAGCAACTGCCACCATACACACAGGGGGGTCGAAACAATCACACGAAAAGCGCGCTCAAAACATTGCGCTGGTTTTTATCTCTTTGTATTTGTACACTTTCTAGCTCTATAATAATGACGCTAAAGGGAAAAATATCAAGATCTTATTATTAAATTTAGCTGTTGGGCCTTCATGAATGCGAGAGCCCGTAGTTTACTTCCATGACATGGTCGTTTCTTAACGAACTGAATTAACTCTACAATCCATGAATTATTGCATTTTCATCATCACTTTTTCCTTTACAAGCACTTGTATGGCTAAAAGGGAAGGCCGTCATTTTAAAAACATGACCATGGAGAGTGACAACCTGAATTTGTAAAAGTACATACAAATACACATATAAACACTTCTAGATACGAGTATGTTAGGTTTGTTTGCATATGTGAAATTAGCATAAGTCAGCAATCCGCTTGTTCACTCTCTTGTTGTCCAGTGTAACAGCTATGACGGCTACCTTCAGCTACGAAAATCTGCTGCCAGTGCTGCCAGTTCCGGACCTTAACTCAACTTTTGAACAATTGGAAGAATGCATAAAGCCCTTAAACGTGGCAGAGGGCTACCATAGACATCCGCTGCGCGCAGAAAAAGGATATATATTATACCAGGCTATATCGCGATTCTTGAAATCCGACGTAGCTCAAAAATTGCAGGGCAAATTGCAGGAACTGACACAGCACGAGCCGCAGTTTCTAGATGATTTGCAGCTAGACATCTACAACCACGCTTTGACACGCGAAATCGAAGGCGACGTCTTACCCCGTAACCCATTCTTGGTGCTCTCGGAGGACGCCGTCGAGGGTATCTCGCAGCAAGACCGCGCTAGCGTGCTATGTCTTTCGGCTTTGAAATTCATCTCCGCCCTTCGACACGATCTTTTACCACCGGATAAGGGCTCGCTGGGTGAACCACTATCTATGCTGCCGTATCTAGATTTGTTTGGGACAACACGCTGTCCGGTGCTTACCGCAGACGATATTCAAATCCTGGATGAATCTCTACCATTTGAGCAATCGGATAATCTCTCTTTGGACAGCATCGGTATTACCAAGCAGAGCTTTCAGGCCTCGAAACACATTGTGGTAATCTCCAGAGGTCAACACTACTCCCTTGACGTCTTGGATGCCAACAACTGCCCTCTTCACGATGGTGAAACCCTAGCACAAATCATGGACTATATTTTAACGGACTCTCAAAAAACTGAAAACATTCGAAAGGCCACATCTTTAGGAAGTTTTACTTCCTACTCACTGCGACGCTGGAGGCATGCTCGCAGGATACTCCAGAAAAAAGGTCCTGAACAACTTAAAACTGTCGATTCTGCATTGTTTATTTTAGTTTTGGACGAATCGTCCCCTACTTTTGACGAAGCTCACGAATGCAACCGACTCTTCCACGGCAGCAGCGTCATTGACAAGAAGACAGGGCGCCAGACGGGCTCCTGTTGTTCGAGATGGTACGACAAACTCCAGCTTGTTATTACGCGAGATGCAAAAGCTGGTGTAATATGGGATTCTTTTACCTGTGACGGTTCGGCAGTACTTCGATTTGCATCTGATATCTACGCAGATTCTGTTCTACGCCTGGCTCGAGAAATTAATGAGAGCCCCGTTTTTTCGCTGTGGCCTACAAAAACTGTTCATGCTTCGAAGCCAAGGGTCGACAAAATTGCATGGAGTCTTTGCAGTGCTTTGCAAAGTAGCGTCAATATAGCTGAGACCAGTTTGACCGACCTGATTTGCAGGCATGACGTAGTTCACAAACATATTCCCTATGGTAGAAGGATGGCGCACAGGCTAGGCATCAATGCAGATTCGATGATTCAGGTAGCCTTACAAATAGCTCATTACGAGCTGTACGGCAGAATGACCTTCACTTTCGAGCCAGTTTCTACAAGGTGTTTTCGAAGCTCTAGATCCGCTTTCGTCCCTGTCCAAAATCAGCAGCTATTCGAATTATGTCAACTGTTCAGTTCCAATGTCTTAGATACGCGCTCAAAATTGGAGAAATTCACTTTAGCATGTTTGAAACACAGAAGTAACGTCAATTTATCCAAGCGCGGCAAGGGTTTTGAGAAACATTTCAATACATTGAAGTTTCTGTACCAAAAATATAAGCACTTTCAAATTGATTTAAATCCGCTTGATTTGCAAGTAGCTTCGGCAGTCTTTGATGACGATCTCCTGGTGCCAATCTCAAATCCTGAGATAGTTGCCGCTCATTGCGGAAACTCTGCGACGACAGCATTTGGAATCAATCCTGCTGTACCCCAGGGATTTGGTATAGGTTATAGTTTGGAATCAGACAGGTGCGATCTAACAGTAACTTCCCAATTCAGGCAAGGAAAACGTTTTCTGCTAGTGCTCAAGAGCGTTCTCGATGAAATTTCGTATTGCACTTCGTGTAATACAAAAGAACTTGATGCCAATGGCATGGAGGGAGATATACCTTCTATCGCTTGTTTAAATGGTGTCCATGAAACCATCAGTCTGGACAACGAACTTTTCTCTTTGAAAGGATCATACTTGGAAGCGAGCGGCAAAAAAGACTTATGGGGAACGCTCGACAATTTGGCAGCAGCCGAAAGTAAGACGCCTTCTCAACCTGCATCTGATGACAGTTTAACGCTGAAAACTACTAGCAGGTCAAGGCACAGGTCTTCAGTAACAATGGAACCAGCCTCCGCCTTCATGTCGGATGAGGAAAGGCAATGTATTGGTACTGAGATATTTGTCGGTGATCCCTGTCATTGGCGCAAGCAGTGAGAGACGAAGGTCATTTTATCAAAGTCTAACTCAAATACCTTTAAGTGATGTAAAAATGCGTATCTAGAGGTTTGTAGTCTTCATAACATGCGTGTCGATGTCCAAAAACAGAAAGGCTAAAACTGAGTCTGCTAGAAGCACGAAGACGCTACTGATCAAGTAGCAGCACCACAGAAGACCACGATCTGCAAGCAGTCCGGTGAAAATAGGCCCAATACAGCGAGCAAACGTTTTGCCTATGTTGACAATTCCCATAACCCTCGTTAAGTCGCTTGGCTTGACGATATTGGTAAGCAGAATTTGACGTGGTATAACGTCCATGGCTGTGGTCAAATTGTATAGGTTGAAAAATAGCACAGACAGCGAGAGATGACTCTCCGCGAATGGAATTAAAATGAAGAAAATCGCGGAAGGTACCTGGACCAATAACGTGGCCTTAACGGGACCAAACGATCTTGCTATAGTTGATGATGGCAGCGACGATAATGCCATCATAATTTTGGCGACAAAAAACAGGACACCAAGTGCTGCTGGACCAAGACCAAACACAACGGAGTAGTAAAATACAGTCCAGGCGCTGGTCATAAACCCATAACCAAATGAATCGAGCATGAAGATCACTAGAAGCTTCAACATCACAGTAACAGTCTCTGGTGCCATTTTGGAGACCGATTTTGATCCGACATCAACAAGAGGAACTGTTTCGTCCATTATTTGCTGGGTATCCAATTGTTCGTGCTGATGGGCGTCCAATTCAGCGGCTTCTGACAGAAGCAGGATAGAAATTAATTTACCTAAGGCCAAGATCGTGTAAAGCCCAAAAACTGCCTTGTAACACTTCAAGTCAGTGTCTAACATGGTGTTATTTTTCAGGATATGGACGAACCAGCCGCAGAAGATCGATCCCAAAGCACTTCCGGAAATACTAACAAATGAGTGGATCGCGTAAATCTCCGGCCGGCGATTATGCGGCGTGAGATGGGCCATCATAGACTCTTCGATAGACTTAAAAGGACCCACTTCATCACTAGAGGGTGAAATGACACCAAAAATCGCAAATATCAGCAACACATAGAAGTTCTCGGTCCAGCTAAAGACCATGCCGCTCAGCACCATCATTACTGCGCCATAAGTAAGAATTCGGCGTCTACCCCACGCGTCTGCATGCCACGTAAGTAAATATGATATGCAGACATCGCCTACCAAAGTTAAAGACATGAACCAGCCGGTTTCCTTTTCCGAAATGCCAATTTCAGTTAAAAACAACGTCAAAATTTGGTTGGTAAGGCCATACGACGCCAGTCTCAGGAATGCCGAAACCCAGCAAAGTCTGATATCTCGGCTGGATGTCTTATATACCTGCCAGGCTCTCATGTATGTTGGTCTTCGCTTCTGTTTTCGAGAAGATAGACAAAGTTGAGATTCGAATATTGAAAATAATACATGGGTAGCTCATCGCTCTTCAGAAATTGAAAAGTCAACACACAATACCGGAGACTAGGAGATTAGCCATCGCCGTCAAGACTGCTGCATAACGCATCAAATTCAGAATGAGCGAGTCCTCTGACTTTCAGGAGGAGAAACCGCTAAGCTTCGATCAATCTTTAAGGTCTGAACGTGGGAAGCGTAAGAAGTTGGCGTGTGTAGAGTGCAGACAGCAGAAATCAAAATGTGACGCCCACGAAAAAGCACCCGGGCCGTGCACAAGATGTGCAAAGAAGAGCACTGCCTGTATACTGCAAAAGGACTTCCGGCGTACCTACAAACGTGTCAGAAACGAAGCCATAGAACAAAGGTTTAAAGAACTGACAAAGTCCTTGAGTAATCTCGATGCAGATGAGATTCTGAAAAAGATAGAACTAGAGCAGCAAACGTTGCTTGATCAAAACAATTTCACCAAAGAAAAAGTAAAATTACTGCGACAGGGCGATCCGAACTCAAGTCAGGTATCTCTGACAAACTCTAACGATACTTCAAATCCAAATGAAGACAATTCTGACGCAATCACTGGCTATAATAACATTCACGATGGGACATCTACGCAACAACTTCCTAGTAATCCTGTATTGCACGTACCTGTGGGATCGGAAAAGCTCAAGTGCAGCCCCAAATCATTGGGGGAAATCTATATGTCCGCGGAGGACATCAGTGAACTTTACGTAGAGTTCGTCACCAAATATCATCCGTTTTTGCCGGTGGTCGATGTGACCAAAGGCCCAGAGCTCATTTATAAATTATCACCTTGCTTATTTTGGGTCATAATGCTTATAGGACTTCGACGAAAGTTCAAAGCTACAGACTTCATGACCAAACTCTCTAGTCTAGTCAAATCTATTCTCGCAGAAATTACAATGTCGCCTATAATACGATATGCGCCAACAGAAAATGATGAGCCCGTTTTGAACGTTGCGTCCGTGTACTCGGTACAGGCGTTTTTACTTTACACCTTTTGGCCTCCACTAACGTCATCACTCAGTGCCGATACTTCATGGAACACAATGGGTTCTGCTATGTTTCAAGCGATCCGTGTGGGCCTCAATTGCGCCGAATTCTCTACCGAGTATGCAACTACCAATTCTGATCAGATTCAGGAGCAGGTCAAAACTTGGATCTGTTGCAATATAGTTTCACAAATGATAGCTTCATCTTTTGGATTTCCAGCATTTGTGTCGTTTGATCACACTGTCATTAGTGCTTGTAGAAGCTCGTCAAAGCGTTCCGATGCCCGCAATAATGTTGGGGTCCCTCAAACAATAAAGCAAATGATGCATATTGCATATTTCGAAAATCAACTCACCAAGACAATGAATTCAAACCCATTAAATGCAATGGGTATGGTTGGTGGTGAAGAGAAACTTCCACTTCTGCATGTTTTGGAACAGCAATTAGGTGAATTAGAAATCAGATTGCGGGAGAGTAAATTAGATGATATCAGGAAATTTCTGCTGCTTGTGGCCAAAGTGCATTTATTGACCTACTGCTTCACTGGTGTTAAACCCTTTGAAGATTCTGCCGACTTGAGTGGAATTGAAATCACTGTTCGGGACGTCGAAATGAATTTTGAAGCAAAGCGTGGATTTGTTAAAGTATACAACGTTGCTATGGAGCTCTTAATGCACACAACTTCGATGTGCAAGGCTGACCCAAATATCATTAAATCTTTTCCGGGAGTATTTGTCCTGAGCATATGGCAAACGGCATGCATCATAAGCAAACTGTCACACTCGTCGCTAGATTCAGTTCTCAATTTAGAATTGGGTAAGAAAATATATCAAGAAGCTGTGGTTTTAACGTACAACGCCTCTGTTCTAAAATATGACATGGCATATAGGTCCTCGGGTATCATGAAAAGCATATGGAGCATGTTTAGTAATATGCACACCAAATGGAAAACCGAACAGTCGGACGAGTTGCTGCCATTAGGCAATGATTTTAATTTGGATATCACAATAAAGTCCAGAATGTCGGCAAGCGTTTTTTTCGACTGCTTGTACAAGCTACGAGAGAAATGTGGCATGGCCAAATTGAAAAGAGAGCTACGATCCGGGTCGGAAGACAATGAAATGGAGGATGACGCAGTGAGAGACGGATCTATGGAGAAACGTGAAAGACGCCTCTCGGGGCAGCAAGATCCCGAGGAAAATGCACGTAAGTTGATCAAGACCATTCCACTGGACCCGGAACCGATTAATGCCCCTATGAGCGGCAGCAGCGCAGCCACTCCGAACAGCCAGCCGTCAGACGTGGTTTCGCTCAAAAGTATTCTGAACAAGACGGCAGTCTGTGACAGTAGGTATTCGAGGAACAGATCGGTATCTATTGATGATATTGAAGGCACGGGCGTCGGCGGTGGGCGAGAAATGCGAAGTCCCGGTTTCACGCCAGATGCCTTGATTGATCGTAATTTGTTCGAAACACGCGAGATGGTAAAAAATGGAAATGACGTTGAAGATTCCTCGGTGCTTTTGTCACACAGGAGCGATTCACCTGCAGCCATGGAGCATTGGGACAACTGGGAATCTGACACAGTATGGAAAGACGTTGATATCCTGATGAACGAATTTGCCTTCAATCCAACTTTGTGAGCCGCGGAATTGGGGTGGGCAAGATAGCAGACAATTGTAGCCAAGGAGCTGGCGACTGTCAATCGTTTATAACAATTTATCACTTTCATCTACACTGACGTATTGAAGTTATGTATCTCGTTGATGGCGACCTGTCATTTCAATAATCACTTTCCATTGAAAAAAAATTTTTAGTAGGCCAACAAGCTAGATTTGAATAACTTCACCAGAATTTAGCTAAGATTCATCTGTTTGAGCGCATTTAAGGAACTTTCGAGTGCTTAATTTACTGTAATTGGATTCCTATTGCACTAGCGTATCAGAAGTCTTGAAAAGTTCCACCACAAGCAGGCAAAATGGTAGCGGATTTACAGGACCAAGAACCTAGCATTGTTATAAATGATAAGTTGGGCAACAGTCTGGGCAACGATGAGCCTCTAGATTATGATGAGGAAATGGGTTTGGAGGAGCACGAGCACGAGCAAGAGGACGGTGAAAAGCCCAAAAAAAGTGTAGCCTTCAGCGGAGTGGATGATTTCGAATCTGAAGAAGAGAAACGCCAGCGTGAATTCGAAGAAGGTGGGGGGCTGCCAGAACAATGCTCGGACCCAGACTTTACGGCATTGAATCCTCTTTCTGCAGAAATTATCAACAGACAAGCGACAATCAACATTGGTACGATCGGACACGTCGCACACGGTAAATCCACAGTGGTGAGAGCGATCTCCGGAGTTCAAACAGTCCGTTTCAAAGACGAGCTGGAACGTAACATTACCATCAAGCTGGGTTACGCCAACGCCAAGATCTACAAGTGTGACGACTCAAGCTGTCCTGAACCGGACTGCTACCGCTCTTTCAAATCTGACAAAGAAATCAGCCCAAAATGTCAGCGTCCCGGGTGTCAAGGTCGTTACAAGCTGGTACGCCACGTCTCGTTCGTTGACTGTCCCGGTCACGATATTTTGATGAGTACCATGTTGTCCGGTGCTGCCGTCATGGACGCAGCTCTGCTTCTAATTGCCGGTAACGAGTCTTGTCCACAGCCTCAGACTTCAGAACATTTGGCTGCCATCGAAATTATGAAGCTGAAACACGTTATTATTTTACAGAACAAAGTCGATTTGATGCGCGAGGAAAGTGCTCTAGAACATCACAATTCGATTCTAAAGTTCATAAGAGGTACCATCGCCGATGGTGCCCCTGTGGTTCCCATTTCGGCTCAATTGAAATACAACATTGACGCCGTTAACGAATTCATTGTCAAAACCATCCCTGTCCCACCAAGAGACTTCTTGGCCTCTCCTCGCCTGATCGTGATTCGTTCTTTCGATGTCAATAAGCCTGGTGCAGAAATCGAGGACTTAAAGGGTGGTGTAGCTGGTGGTTCTATTCTGACTGGTGTCTTCAAGTTGGGCGACGAAATTGAAATCAGACCTGGTATTGTCACTAAGGATGAGCAAGGCAAAATTCAATGTAAACCTATTTTCTCAAACATTGTGTCGCTTTTTGCTGAGCACAATGACCTTAAATTCGCCGTCCCTGGTGGTCTAATTGGTGTTGGTACTAAGGTCGACCCAACGCTTTGCAGAGCTGATCGTTTGGTTGGTCAAGTTGTAGGTGCTAAAGGCCATTTGCCAAGCATTTACACGGATATCGAAATTAACTACTTTTTGCTACGTCGTCTGTTGGGTGTTAAAACTGATGGTCAAAAGCAAGCCAAGGTCAGAAACTTGGACTTGAACGAAGTGTTAATGGTTAACATTGGTTCTACTGCTACTGGTGCTCGTGTGGTCGCCGTTAAAGCCGATATGGCTAGACTACAGCTGACCTCCCCAGCTTGTACGGAAGTCAACGAAAAGATCGCTTTGTCGAGACGTATCGAGAAGCATTGGCGTTTGATCGGGTGGGCAACAATTAAAAAGGGTACTACATTGGAACCAATTGCTTAAGCATAATAATAGTCATTTGTACATCATGAACGGTCATGTCCAGATAGTAACATAACCTTGCACGCAGTCATTCTCGCACAATTGCGGTTGCTTCTCGAGGAAAACCTCATCGTATAAACCGTCAGAAAATCACCTGTATATTGTAAAGTCTTTTGAGTTTAGCATCAGATTAGAATTTCAAACTTTTTACACAATTAAGAGATCTTCCCCTCAAAATTTAACATCACCGCTGCTTCTTGGTACAAATCAGAGTTTATAAACTTCGGGAGAGAATCGACACTCATGAGTCGGTACATTGAGTTTGCAACTTTTTCGAAAAGAGGATAAATGAGCTTCAAAGTTTTCAGAATGCCGGAAAAATTATCTCCTATGATTTCGTTTGCGCTTTCGCCAGCACCGCAGTGTTCGCGAAGAACGTCCTTTCGCGTATCGCCATGTTTAATAGATTGTATTTCGTTGTCACGTACCAGTCTGTTGGGATAGTTGATTTCACTTTGTATGGTCATACCAGCTTTGCCGTCCACACGCTTTGTAAAATTCTCGGTAACAGTAGCTTCCTCAGAGCAGGATATGAACATGCAAGGTTGGGGATACAATATCACCTCCGTTATTGATTCTCTCAGCGTGTGGTCGATGTTGAGCTGATAAGGTGAGCCTTGGGCAATGAAAGATGAATAAATTTGATATGCGGTCTCCAAGCACTCGTTTGATTGCCTAAACAGAGCATGGTTAATAGTGTTGACTACAAGGTCACTGAAGTGTTTAGATTTCGAGACGTTATTGTTATCTGATTCTTTAGATGACTTAGTGTCCAATAAGTTTTTGAGAACGGTCATTCGCTTAAGGAATTTCTTTATTTCGATGTAGACATCAAGGTTCTCGACGCAAAATTCTCTTTCAAGGTGCGTTCGGAACAAATACCTCATACCAGGATCGCGCAGAACATGAGTTAGGTCCGTGAAATATGCAGGTTTGTGCCCACTTGCCAAATCAGAACTTGAGCGTGAAACTTCTGGTTTGGTCTCATTGTAATCTTGGGGCGAAGTCAGCTTGCGCGAATCCACGCCTGCTAGAAAAGCCCTGATGCTGTTTTCAGATTTCCATTGAACGCTTTCCCATCCTAACTGGGTCAATGTGAAAAAGCAGTTGGGTCCGATGGAAAACCTATGCTTATGGTTGTCAGACGGTGCCAAAGTGATCGGTTTTATGAGACCGTTTTTTAAAAATAATGATGCGACCGTGACAGCTTCTTTTGGATAGACGATATCAGTGCAATCCATAAGCCATTGCCAGATAGCTTTCGTTGAAAAAGTACACTCATACAAGACTCTTTCGTTCCCGAAAGTTTTGGTATTGAAAAGCCTTACCCCGCTACTTGAAGTGTAGTACTGCGTATGAGAAGTAGAATCTGGGTTAGTGAAAAAACGGTGGGACAAGGGTGAAATTCGGTATTGGTCTTGGATATTTGGAATTGAGTCGGGGTCAATATGAGAACCACTTTGATGCGGCCTTGCCTCAGTTTGGCTGTATCCGCTCCAAGCGACATTGATGCTTTCAAAGCTAAAAGTATCATCGGCACATTCTAATAGTTTCGCTAGCGTTGGCACCTTATCGGGTCCGTTGTCCGGCGACCAAATGTTTTTTGTAGGCCCCATCAACTTCACGAATAAAAGCGAAACGAAGTAGTCGCTGTGTATGATGGCATCGGTCATGGAGCTTCTTTCAAAAGTGAAAAGTTCCATCGAGTTGAGGTCGGATTTTAAAATAGGCGGAACGTCCTTGAGTCCCGTTTGGCGTGTGTAGCGTTGTAGTACGGCCACACCTTTTGGAGTAGGCTGGATAGAGACTCCGTCTTTGAGCTCGGCTCGAGTCCTATCAGCCGGCACGTGTAAAAGCTTGGCATCCATGAAAGTCCTTAGCATCCTGCATGCTAGCTCTGGCTGGATGGAGTACGAAACTGACACTTTAGTGGTATTCATATTTACTTGCAGAATCAAATCAGCCATTTTCGAAATGGCGTCCTGCAGACTAAAAGAGAATGGATAGGTTTTTTGGAATGATGGAATCAGCGGGTTTTTCTGTGGTATGCTGGGCTTCTCTTTCAGTTCCAGGCAAATCAGTAAAATAGAAAATACTCTTTTCAAATCCTCTGTGAAAATCAAGCCATTAGGTGTTCTTTTGAAAGTTTTCGATGCGAGTTCGTGTGCGGCCGGGCTGAAATGTCCCAAACCCTTGCCTCCGAAATCCATACACGTCTTTTATCTTAGCCAGCGTCTGTTCTTTTTCAAATTTCAAATTTGACGCAATTTCCAACTTGAGCTCATCGCATCCCTAATACCTTGAAAAAATACCATTTTAATACCAAAAATTATTTTCTTCACGTATCACTCTCGAGGGTCTGCAGTCGTTTTTTCAGAACTGTTAGTAGCATACATTTTGTGGAACATGAAACAAGTCCGATCCCTTTAATGACTTCAGTGAACCTCAAAAACGAGGGACCAAAAAATTGTTTTGGGTTGCAACCTCTAAAACACTATAATCAACCGTCGCTGAACGTTGTAGCTATGTAAAATTGACCGCTACGGAGGCATTTCTTTGATCTTGAAACAGTTTCAGTAGAGATCGGCAATGTCATCCTGAGCTGATTGGTAGTTTTGCCGACTTTTTTTATGATGCGGTTCTGTTTCGTCCTCGCGAGGCCGGTTAGGAGGCACGACATTGCGTGGTTCGTGGTTTACCGGGTGAGGTGGAAATGACTTGGTTTTGTCCCCTCTAACATTACGGATAGGTGTATCATTCGGATTTTCAGTACCACCGGGTTGACCTGCATATGGTTTATTGTGTCTGGGGTATGTACTGTGTCCATACCTCGAGTTTTCAAAGTATCCAGTAGTCTCTGATTCACCTGCAAGCCCTTGTGAGCCAGAATACGTGGGGTTAGTGTGATCACCCGAGTCTGTTCTTTGTGGATCTAAAGAGTTACCAGTGCGTTGATTGTAGTAGCGATTTCTTGACAGTCCACTGTTGAAACGACTCTCGTTTCTGTTTTGTCCACCGTTGGATCCCGGGTTGCCGTAGCCGGAGGGACCCCGGGAATAACGACTACCTCGGGAGTTCTCTGAATCGGAAGCGTTCCTCGGATGCGTGGGAGCCGGAATGCTAGAGGGCGCACCCTGTCTGGGCACAGCGCGCTTACTGTCGCTATATCCTCTGGGTCCGGTAGCTGGTTTTAGAACCTTATTACTTTTGGGACCCTTGGGCCCTTTCGGCAGCTGGGGAGTTACGGGCGTTGGCTTTTCTACGATGTGGCCTTGAGGTGCAGGAGGAGGTTGTTGGCTTAACGACCTATTCTGCTCTTGTTTATAACGCTTTATGTCTGCCTCATGACACTCCTCGCATGGCAACTGTAAAATCTTTGCTGGTAAGGGCTCTTCTTTGAAAAACGGATGGTTTTTGGCAGACATGGCAGTTAACCGCTTGTAGGGATCTAAACAAAGGAGTTGGCCTAGTAGATCGAGACCGGTGTCACTTAAATGACTGCCGAACCTTTCCCGTAGAGTAGCGGTATATTTAGTTCTTGTTAGTTCGGCGCCTGGAAGGTAGCGAGCTAATGGCCATTGTTCCTCTGTTGGTGTTCCTAGAAGCTTGAAAATAACATGACCTTGGTCCACATCAGTCTGGCCTTGCAAAATTGGCTTCTTTTCAAAAAGTTCTCCGAAAACACACCCGACTCCCCACATGTCTACTGCAGTAGTATAATATTTGTCTCCCAGAACTAATTCAGGTGCCCTGTACCATCTAGTAACTACAACAGATGTGTACTTGGCGTCAACCCCGGCTCCACCTGGGAACCTTAAGTTTGGCGGAGCTCCATAGTAATTTCTGGCTAGCCCAAAATCGGCAATCTTTAGTCTTCCCTTGTGGTCTATTAGCAGGTTGGCTGTCTTAATGTCACGATGCATAAACTTCTGGCAATGAATATAATTTACGCCTTCCAAAATTTGAAGCAGAACATTTTTGATGGCTCCCATCTCTAACTTAATTCGGGGATTATGCAGAATGCCAGACATGTCTGCCACCATGTATGGCAATATCATGTAAAAAGATCTAGAGGGGCTTGCGTTTGGCGTCGCTGGGGTGCTATGGTTATTGCTGTTACTGGGGTTTGATGGAGGGTAGTCGTAAACCATTTCTATAAGTTTAATGACGTTTTTATGGTTCAGCTTCCTCAGAATAGTTATCTCACGTTGAGCAGTGATAGGAAATAGATCTTTTTCTGCCTTCACGAGGGTCCTCTTCATTGCAACTTGGCGTTGGGTTTCCAAGTGGACACCGCGGTATACTTCGCCAAAAGTACCCTGGCCTAGTTTTTTATCCTCTTTATAGTGTCCCTGAAACACAGTGCACCCGTCAACACGCTCATTTTGCCTTTGCTTGAGTTCTATGTAATCCAGTCCAGTCCTTTCATCTTTAAGCACTTGCGGCGTTTGTTTGACCTTCCCAATTTTGTACTTGAAGTCCGTTTTCTTCGGAGTCAATTCTTCAACACTCATCAAGTAGTTGTCGGTTAAAATTCCGTGACTGTGAACAATTTCTAGCTGGTGGTTGAGCGCCACTGTTTCAGCAAACGTTAGAGCTACAATTCATTGAAGATGAGCTTCAGAATTTGACTAGCAGATGAAAACCGTTCGAAGAGACAAACGTGATAATCTCCTGACTGTACTAATTGGAAGTTCAAAGGAATTGGGACATAGCAAGCGCTATCACTCTTATTATGTTAAAGCTAGTTCCAGTGCATCAAACGCGCTAGAATAACAATCTGCAATGATGGTCTTGCCCGCAGGACTTACGTTTTGTGAGTTGTCTATATATTAAAATCCACATGAATGTAGCTTCCGTCATAGTTGTGTCCAACTGTAGTATATGGAAGACTTTGGCACCGTGCGTCGCAGCTCTTGAAGATTTATCTGCATTTGATACGTTCGCAGGTCAAATGGGATAATTGTCCCCGTGGTGTGATAGTTACTGGCCTGGAACGCTGCCAAAGCGGAGATTCTAAGACCAATTGAGCCCTTCTCAGCAAGAAAATCCAAGTCTGTCAAGTTTTCCCACACATTCTTGGCATCTTGTTTATTCCACACTCGAAGCGTACTTTCGAGCATTAATGAGGTGCCGGTGGCTTGTGGAATAATTGGCATTCTTTTATTAGTTTCCTTCACCATATCCGAATATTCTGCATACGTGAGGTTGAAATTTACATTATCACCTGTCTTGAGCGAAACTCTGCCAGCCGCAATGACCATGGCAAGCTCGAGATCAGACAATGACTTCACTTTTGCGCTCAACGAATTTTCGAGCTGATTCTGGTTATAAGCATAAATCGACTTGCACGTGTTGATGCCATCGATCACAGCTTCGAGGGATCTCTCCTTTGCTAAGAGTCCATACAGACTGTTTTTCAACTGAACAATAGATCTGAACGTTTCGTAGTTGTTCCTGACTAATTTAAAAAAACCAGAAGTCTCGTTTTGTAGGTTGTTCTTCAGGTTTCGATTCCATTGCACTGCGCATTCGTTAGGAATATCCACTGTTAATTGTTCTTCGACTGCTCTGAGGAAACTCTTCAAAGTTTTCACTACAGGCATGTAAATTACACGCTGAGAAAATCGGCTGTTTACTCTCTTTTCCAAATGCTCAACAACATTCATTTTCGTTGTACAGCCTAAAATACAGACAGGTACCCGAGCATGCTCGACCATGTCAAAAAGATTGTACAGTAGCGTTTGTCTGAGAGGGCCAGCAAATGTATCTATTTCATCAAAAATGAATACGACGGATATTTTTTCGTCTCGAGAGGTAGTTGAAGCACTTGTATTTTGAACCGTTGTAGTGTCAATCAATCGCAGAATCTTTTCAAAGACCTCTGTAAGGGAGCCCGCACTTATCTGGAAATCGGAGCCTCTGTTGCCATGCAGTTTTTGCAACCGAGATTCTAGTTGATATGCAATGCTGTTAATAGCAGCTTGCTCCGTGTGAATCAAACCATTCAGCCTGAGAGTAACAAATTGCTGTCCAAATCTTCGGTTCAACAACGATATATGATGGTTGATAACGGCAGTCTTGTAATGAGATCTGGGACCTACTAAAATAGCCGAATGACTCTCCTTTTGTATAATGGCTTGTTTGAGTATACGTTCAATTTCCTTGGAAGCCTCATGAACAAAACTTGGAAGGCGTGTGCTATCTGCTGGCAAGCTGTTATTTAACTGCTTGAGCAGATGTAATTGGAATTGAGAATAGCTAGGATCGCAAATCTTGGCCGATTTGGGGTGAGAAGATGATGTATCATCGTCAGAGCCTGATCGAGATCGTTTGACGGTCAGAGAGCTTTTCTGATTATCTTCCTCTTGAGTGTTTCTAGAATTATCTGGTTGCAAAGAATGCGACTTGGACAAGGCTTTGTCGCCCGTTACTAGTCGAATTTTTCTTAGAAATGCTTGTTGTTCGTGGTCCACAGAAGCGTCCTGTACAATTCTGTCAGAATCAACTTTTTGCAGCGATTTGCGCACTGGGCCAAACTCTGCATCTACATCCTCCATTTTCAGAGTCTTCAATTCCAGTAAGATTCGCCTTAATGAGCTAATCCTAGGAGTATTTTCCTGTCGGAACTCACGGGCGCTGAACCTACATGATCCCATAGGTTTTCATACATTGTGTGTGCATGTGTATATCACGTGCTCATGTTGCGAGCCATGTTGGCATTGCGATCGTAGACGACTCCACGATTCTTGCAATTGTGGTTACTTGCTCTCTTCAATTAATCTTTACGTTACCTTCATTAGAGAACATTTGTGATATGATCATCGTAAACTTCAGATAGTCACTAATAAGTCAGCCAGCGGAATGTAGCCTCATTTTGTACATTTCCATTGTCCCTTTGGAAATTTAAGCTGGCTATAGTCTTCCCAGAATCGACGAGAACTATTTCAATCATGAGAATATAGCGCTGAGATCACCGCTATGCGCCAAAACAATCGCGTACTTAAAAACTCAAAAATATTTGAACTACGAGATCCAAAAAAAATCCTTATTACTCCCTCTGTGTTGGGATACCTTCATAATAATCTTTACAATCTTGAAATAATATGGAAAACTATGATAAAGGAAGCTCGGCTGACCGTTGATCAATCTCTACAACCAGCAGTGGACAAATTGGCGAGAGAGAAAAAAAGTGTAATCGTTGTTTACTGCGCTGCAGAATAAAAATATTTGGCTGTAGTACAGACTTGGGCAAGTTATGGGGCCAGTTCCGGGAGTAAGTATACATCACTGAAGAAGTACGTACGCTCGCCTTACACATAAGCAACAGAATATCTATCTCGGATAGTAAAAAAT
The DNA here is from genome assembly GCA_900074755.1 of Lachancea nothofagi CBS 11611. Classification (NCBI taxonomy): domain Eukaryota; kingdom Fungi; phylum Ascomycota; class Saccharomycetes; order Saccharomycetales; family Saccharomycetaceae; genus Lachancea; species Lachancea nothofagi. The sequence continues at coordinate 2,264,128 of LT598447.1, forward strand.
CTCCGCGACGGGGAATTGAACCCCGGTCCCGGGCGCGACAAGCCCGAATTCTAGCCACTAAACTATCGCGGATTGGAAGTGAAGGACGTTAAAAAAAGTCTCGATGTACTAACTTTTTGATGGCATGCTCGGGCGGAGGCGTCGTGATTCAACTTCTTGCTACAACGCGCGGAAATCGTTTAGTGGAAGAGAGGATAAGTTGCTGAGCGACGCTATCAACGCTCTTTTGTCGAGAAAATCGTAGTACTTCCAATTAATAGCACCCAAAAGGTGCATAAACCACACTAAGATGTATGAGTAGTATAAAGTAGAGGGCCAGCTGTCGACTTAACATAGAACTACAGAATATATGATATTCAGAGCTTTACCCAATCGTCCAGGACATTACTTGGCAGAATATTCTATTAGGCAATCGCTTGTTTACTTTGGAAGGTCTTCTGTTCACATAAGCCATAAGAGCACAGAGCAGTTAAAATTACCTGCATGTACTCGACAATCTTTCCATAGTTAGTAAAGCTAAAAAGATAATGTACCTCCTGAAGTAATGGCATTGGCTTGACTAATGTTGTCTATTTCTCCTCCATGTTTACGTTGTATAGTCTGGGCCCTCTCAAAGCATTTATGGTTGCGCTTCGAGATTGGGGCTGTTTTTTGAGTAAAGCTGACCAGAATAAACGCGAGGCAACCTCAAACAATTATATACACAATTTTGAATACTCGACGTTATATTCGTGCTCAAGTAATCGCTTGAGCTATACCCTGTGACGTTTATTCTATCAATTGAGAGGAGCAACTCCGCACTTTGTTCTTAAGGTGCCTCAAAAGACATCTTTAAGTGTACTTATTTAGCAAGAGTCTCTCTGGGATGCCTTGTTTCATCATTACTTAATTTCTCACTTTGTTCCTTCCCGTCGCTATCGAACGGCATTTTTTTAATGTTTTTTATGAACCTAGTAATATTCGAAATTATTAATCTCCTAAGCGGTCAGTAAGGTAAGTTGGACTTTTGAACAAACACATATAGCGCGATAACAAACGAGATAACTTCGTGACTAAAAAATTCAATCGCAAATCAATTAAGCGGTTGTAGCATGAAGCTATTTCGAGAAATATCAGAAAGAACCTCATCATCATTTAGAAAAATTGGTGAGGCTAAATAATACCCAACAGGAGATATTTGATAATTCTATAGTATTAGATAAGTTGAGGGTCCTGTAGATTTATAAGTAGTCAAACTGTCAGCCCCTCACCATCGCTTATACTTGTCGAAAATTCATATTTTGATGGACGCAATAGTGCCGATAAAAACTTGTTGATAACCATAGTACAACGGTATTGCGTAAGGCAAGCAATCCAATAAAGCTGAAGCACAGAACGTTGACAGGCGCAGTTCCCGTTGGCAACAAGACCACCAGATCAAGACTCATTTTATCAACGAATTGACTTCATTGTGACTTTCAACTTTGATTAGTTTTTCCGCTGCTGACGTCCTTCTCACCTTGTCATACTTAACTAGTTTGTAGTCTAATTGTTTTCTTAGGTTTTAGAACAACGCGGTTTAATTGGCGGAAATTAGCTAAGAAAGAATAGGCGAAATAGTTGTGAGTGAAATGGACAGAAGTCTGAAGCACTCCATTTTAGTAGATATTGTCTTTCTGCGCTCGTATACTACGCTAAGTACGAAGCGTTTATACCATTACTTTTCAAGTTTTCTTCGAATGCCTTCGGAGGAGCGCGGCTGTTTTCCTAAACCGTTGAGTTAATACGCATTTCGAGATTTTCACGAGAGAAAATCATGCATAGTCGCCCGGGAAAGTTCTTAGAGCCGTCCAGCCTGGCAACGGGTTTCCTCCTAAGGTATCAGCGGGCAAAACCATAACGGCGTCCCTTAGAGTGCAGTCTGCCAAGTCCTGTTCTTTTCAAACTGTAACTACGTGATAAAGGTCGGCAGCTCCCCGATTAGGGCCGTTTCCCAATACGACAAGAATTGAAAATCGTTACTGACATTACGCTCCAACACCGGCGGGCATCAAATATTTGGTTACCACTTAGCTAACGTAAATGTACGTCTGACTAAATAGTTGAGAAAAATTAATGCGACTAGATATATTGCAATGTAGTGACCTAAAGTCTCGCATCTAGCATCTCGGGTAGCTGTGCAGTAAACATAATCCTTCAGCATATACCCATCTCCCACGAATGTTACACCCCACACAGCTGAGACGTAGATGTCTAACGACCATTGCATTGAAATGGTCTACACGATGATACGATAATCTCAAAAGGATGGGTATCTCGTATTAGCACTCTCAATACTACTCCGCATTACTGTGCATGAAGCCTTACATGATGATTTTCAAGTTGGAAACGTCCGAGGCTTACGGTAGCGTGCATGGAACGATTAGATGACAAGATTAGTTAGGAGCCCTTCAAAGTAAGGAGCGCCTCAAAAAGCTGTTGAGTAAGATTTCTGATCTTGGCTGAATCAACAGCTTGCCTTGATTAATATAAAAAAGGTCGGCAACTATTACACGTCTTCAAGCACTGGAAAAAATCCACCATAAAACCTCAACCGCCACCGCTTTGTCTCTCAACGGTTTTCTGTTTGTTCACTGATTTCCACTTTCTGATATGCTTCTGTCTTCTTTCGTTGTTGGCTTGCTCGTTCTTCAAGCAGCAGCCGTACCCATGAAACCCATGAAACCCATATACCCAAAACAATCCGATCCTACTAAGCACAAATCTTCTTCTTGGGATGCAATCGGATGGGCAGAAACAAATATCACAACGACATTATTTGAGGCAGGGTTCGAACTAATTGCCATCCCAGATGACGTCAAGGGGATGAAAGCTCCACTTTGGTTGGAAGGAGGATGGGAAGACCTTGAGTTTTACGCTAAGATTGGAACGTACTGTCCCCCTCAGTACTCGGACTCAGAGGATTTGACTATTAAAGCCATGGCTTATGTATTCGCGCACGCATCTGGTACTTGGTTAAACATGAACAATTCGCTTCACAAGAGAGAACTCGGTTTGGATATAAACGTTCTTGCCGATTTCTGGGATTCTGGCCTTGCCAAGGGTTCTGGTGACTCTTTGAGGAAGCGAGACTGGGAAAAATTTGTGGGCGGAACCTGGATTCGAAGCGATTCCAACGTGGCTCTTGTGGGTGCCCTGGATGCCTTGAGTGAAGCAGTTCAGGGTGGCTGTAGTTGGATAGTGGGCACAGGTAGCACTGCTATCTGCGCAAAAAATGGCAATGATCAGGCTTGCATCGCATGGTCCGGTGACTCGAAATCTCTTCAAATGTGTGCCGCTAAGCAAATTTTGGAAAGCTGTCGGGCTGAGTTTGGCGAGGATGTTGACATCAGCGCCCAGCTACCGGGAGGATTGGAAATCAATAATGAAAACCGTTCTGACCAGCAGGTTTGCGTCAGTAACAGGCCAGACGGATGCTAATTTGGCCATATCTGCAGTTATGACTACTTACCAAATATCCAGAAGAAAAAACTCTGCACAGGACCCGCGGAGTCGCGCCTGGTCGCGACTTTCGACTACGCTAAGTACGATCAACGTACGTAGAAACCACGTGCCTAACGACACAGGTAAAATAGCCAAGTAGACTGTGCCTGGACCTCCACTCGACTCTCCACCCGAATATCTATGCGTTTATTTTCGACGACATCTTCCCAACTATCCACCCAACTCTCCACCCAAGTCTCGACCCGTCTCTCCATTGAGCCCTTCTTAATTTTATTTTTTCATACCTTACTCCATTGCCGCCGGCCGGAGCAAAGGCAGAAACAAACTCTAAAGATAAAATCATCAACACCAAAGGATAAGCGCACTAAATGACAAAGTCCGAGATTGGCTCCGAGGCCGTTGGTACGGCGCCATTAGGGCTTCAGACCCTTTCTCGGAACAAGTCGGGACACAACAATAGCAGGAAGTAAAGAGCCTTTGGGAAACTAGAACATGGAAAGTTGTATATATAAAGCGTGCGATTTTCTAACAGGTTAGCATTTGAACAGTCTACTCTTGTATCCATCAGCGCACTTTTGTATGATCATTTGCTAGTCAGTTTGGTTGTGTGTGCGTTTGAACTATTTGTTTTGTTTTGGCAACTATATAAGCTTTGTCTACTTTGTCCCATCTGCAATGCCAGTTAGAAACAAAATTCCAATTTCCGCCCAGGAAAGTATCCGCGCGGAGTTGTCGCTAGGAGAGGAGGTAGTGACGATCCGGCGCAACGCACCGGCCGCACTACTGTACGAAGACGCTCTTCATGAGTCGCGTACTACGATCGCCAGCTCCGGCGCGCTCATCGCGTTTTCCGGTAACAAGACTGGGAGATCGCCTCGCGACAAGCGGATCGTCGACGAGCCTTCGTCCAGAAACCACATTTGGTGGGGCCCTGTCAATCGCAAGTGCTCCGAAAAGACTTGGCTCGTCAATCGGGAACGAGCCGCGGACTTCCTTCGGACACGTGACCATTTGTACATCGTCGATGCCTATGCTGGTTGGGACCCACGGTATCGCATCAAGATCCGTGTTGTATGTGCGCGCGCGTACCATGCACTATTCATGACCAACATGTTGATCCGGCCTACAGCAGAGGAACTGCAAAATTTCGGAGAACCCGATTTTACGGTGTGGAATGCTGGCCAGTTCCCTGCCAACACGCACACTGACGGTATGACCTCGAAAACCACCATCGAAATCAATTTCGCAAAGATGGAAATGGTAATTCTGGGCACCGAATATGCTGGAGAAATGAAAAAGGGCATTTTCACCGTGATGTTCTATTTGATGCCCATCAAGCACAATGTCTTGACCTTGCATTCTTCGGCAAATCAAGGAATCCAAGACGAAGACGTGACTTTGTTTTTTGGACTAAGCGGCACGGGAAAAACCACTTTGTCTGCAGACCCTGCTCGCCGCTTGATCGGGGATGACGAACACTGTTGGTCCGATCACGGTGTCTTCAATATCGAGGGCGGTTGTTATGCCAAATGTGTCGGTCTTTCGGAAGCCAAAGAACCTGAAATATTCCATGCCATCAAATTTGGATCCATCTTGGAAAACGTGGCGTACGATCCTCTTACTCGGGAAGTTGATTATGAAGATTGTGAGATTACTGAGAACACCCGTTGCGCCTACCCAATCGAATTTATTCCAAGCGCCAAGATTCCGTGTTTGGCTAACGAGCACCCCAAAAATATTGTTTTGTTGACATGCGATGCATCTGGAGTCTTGCCACCTGTATCAAAGCTTACCCCCGCTCAGGTCATGTACCATTTCATCAGTGGGTACACTTCAAAAGTTGCTGGCACTGAAGAAGGCGTCACGGAACCCGAGGCCACATTTTCATCTTGTTTCGGTCAACCATTTTTGGCTCTTCATCCACTAAAATATGCCACAATGTTGGCAGAAAAAATGCAACAACACAGCGCCGATGCTTGGTTGCTCAATACCGGTTGGACTGGCGCCAGTTTTGTCGCAGGCGGCAAGCGGTGTCCACTCAAGTGCACGCGGGCAATTCTCGATGCCATCCACGATGGTTCCCTGGCTAAAGCGAAGTACGAAACTTTAACCACTTTCAATCTGCAAGTTCCGTGTCACATTAACAATGTTCCTGATCAACTATTAAACCCGGCCAGAAATTGGGCAGACGGTGAAGCCCATTACCAGAAGGCTGTTCGGTCACTAGGTAAACTGTTTGTTACCAACTTCAAGAAGTATGCGGATCAAGCTACGACTGAAGTTCTCAGCGCAGGTCCCTTGATGTAAATCACAGGGCAAATGGGTTTTTATATTTTTTGTGACACTTCTATTTCATATTGTGTGTATAATAGTATCGCAGATTTCAATTATAATATGCCAAAGGGCAATATTTACTATTCCTCACCCCCTTTTGAACCTATCATGAGATATGAACCGATTAGCGTTTGGAAAATTCGGCGGGTTCATTGGATGTCGCATCTCCGTTACATTTACAGCGATATGTGGAAGCTGTGTCTCTAGAGCCGCTTCGTAAGTAGGCAAATCAACATTGTCAAGACTAACCCATGGAAATAAAGCTCTACCGAACCAAAAGTGCTGAACCACTGGAAATTTATTCAGTACCTCAACAAAGTACATCTTCAAAAGTCCGCGCTGAACCTTTGACCACGTTGGCACCGTTTGTGAAATGTCGTAAAGCATTGGCGAATGTTCAGAAAACTTACCAGACTTGACTTTAAAAACGAACGACAATGCTTGACAGTATAAATTTGTTCCAGCATTTTCGGCCACGATGAGATTATTCTGCATGTCTTTTGGTGAAGCAGGAGCGGTACGTCCATCGGCCCATTGTGACGCCCCAAAGATATAAATTAAATGGAAGTGGTCATCTAGCCCCCAAACACCATGCGATCCAGCTGGTTCCAAAGTATAAGTTAGTACAAGCTTTCTTACAAGTGAATAATAGCGACAGAATAGAAACAAAAGATCTGAGCCTGTAAGATCGGGACCCCATATGCCCAGCATATCTAAAGCAACCACCAATGCGAAAAAAGCGAGCTCGTGGCCGGTACCATAATCTAGTCGCTCCCGCGATCCGAAGGAATTAACAAAATAGTATTTCAGTTCTACAACAGTTTTATGGTACTCAAGTGGCACAAAGTTGCGTAGCAAGGTGCCCGATTTTTCTTCCAATTTGTCATGCCATGTTCTGCAGGCGAGGTTCCCGTACCGTCTTGGGCCTGGAAGCGCTGGGGTTTCATCCACTAGCGACGACAAGAAAACTAAAATTTCGGCGAACTCCATCACTCTAGGATTTTTGCTTCTTCTGTCAATTTTCTCACCAGACATGGCGCTGACGTATCGATTAAGATACAGCTTCAGCCTATAAATCGCAAGTGACTTCTGGAATATTTGTGTACCGCGGGAATCAAAGATACGTTTTGTGGGTTCTTCAAACGATGTCGTACTGACATCGATAGTCACTGGCTTAACGCCTGAGTTCATTTAGAAGTAACAAAGTGGCGATTTCTTAATCGCCCGGCTAAGGATTTGGTTGCGGAAATATAACAGGTGAAATTGTGCAGTAATGGGAACTTAACCCTAAGTTGCAAGATTTCAGCGGAATACAATAACAAGTTTTGGAGGATTCTTCAGACGTTTTTGCTTTTTGATCAGCGATCGTAGGGCAGTCGAAGTCGAAGACGAATTGATAATTAGGCGCACAGAAAGTAGTTGTTGAGGCTCAGAGCGTTGCTGCTGAGAAGCTCGTATGGCTATTATGAGGTTTTTTGAGGAGTGCACAGCGTATTGGATATTGTCTCAACTAAACAAATTTGGAAATTAATCGCCTAATTTTCATGAATCTTGTTAGTTAAGTTACTAAAATAAAGACCTTAAAAACTAAAGTTCACCACCGGCCTATAACCTTCTTGTACGCGAAGATCAACGAAAAGCAGGTCAGATATCTAAAATCACCAATAAAGAATGGAATCAGGAGAGCCTAAACGTAGTATTTTGTTACCGAGTAAAGCTGAAGTCGCTGGAGGAGAGAACATTCGGATCTTAGAGAGCGAAATACCAGGCAGGGGTGAGAGAGGTCGTACTAGAGAGAAGAAGGGCTCATCGTCGAGCGGTATTTCGCAAAATCGGTCCAGAACTTCAAGCAGATTGAGAGGCGATATGGGAGAGTACTTCAAATGGACAGTGTTGCGTCACGATCCCTCGGAAAGACTCGAAATTGACGATCGAGAAGGATCTGAGGAAAGTGACAATGAGGAAGATGTCAGTGATGAAGAGCAGGTAAGCGATGTAGAAAACGAACTCGATATCGATGCAGCTCTAGGATACGATCTGGGTGCCAGAGTGCTCCCGAATTTTGTCACCAGCTTGTGGGACGTTTTGCAGGCGGAAAAACAGTGGGTTGCTAATTATCACCAGGAGTTAGCTAAGAACGCCGCGTCCATTCAGGTTGAAGAGATTTCCGGTGGTTACGCAAGAGCAATAGAAGTACTACATGGACCTAAAAGTGAGAAGTCTAATTTAGAAAAGGGATCGTCGTATGTCTTGTACCTTGATCTCACGACAGAATCCTTCTACGCGCTACTGTACGTGTTCGGAGCCGTGCTTAACCCGAACGATACTTTATACGTGCTGCATGTCTCGCCGAAAGTATCCCTCGACAAGCTGCAATCAAATGTATCCCAATTGAAAGCACAAAGCGCGTATCTGCTAGATGCGTCGGCTGCAATCTTGGATTCGATAAACGTGGTTGTGATCTCGGCATCACATCCCTATCCCAAACACCTGTTAAATGAGATGGTTTTGGCAATAGAGCCCATGACCCTATGCGTACCGCTTTCATTGGTACTTTCCTCACTACATAACTATGTGTGCCCTATACCCACGATAGTGATACGCAGGAAACTAAAGCGGTCCAAAAAGAAGGGTATAAACGAGTGAAGGGAGCTATAAGGTTTTACGTTTTATTATGATCTCTTTGATAGACGAGCTTGATGAAATGCGAGAAAGACGAGGAATGCCCAAGGCAATGGACAAATGATGTTCGTGCAGCTGGCGGGAACAATGCCTACAACGACGTCTCTCTGTTGTACTCGAATTACAAGAACCGGCGGCAAACGGGAAAAATGGTCAGCAGCTAACGCTCTATTATAGCATGTGGTGATTAAGAATTTAGCAAGACGAGGCGACCGCCGAGGTTAGGGAACCAAGGCACCTGGTAAACATAACGCACGGAACAGTGAATTGGCGCCTGATCGACTTTACCATACAGTGCACACACGAATTACCCGTGAGATCAAACGATGGCAAGTGCTATTTAGGGACATTTGGGCTTCTTTAATTTCAGTGCTCGAACCAGGCATTGGCTTATTGTATGGTTCTCGAACAAAATGCTGGGGTCGTCGGTAATCTCCAGTTGAAAACAGTTGCGATGTTTATTTTGTACAACTAATCTAGCGGGTTTGCACGCATACAAGCTTTCAAGTTAACTCAAGCTAGTATCAGCAGTAGAAGCCCATCAAGCTGGTAAGTTTGAACAATGCCTTCAGCTTCCTGCGTCTCGTGAAACATGACACTGATAAAGGCACGATCTAAAGGTGCAACCGAGACCATAGTAAACGCTCATTCGGGTGCTAGATCATACGCAAATCAGACATCACATACATCCAGGCTACCGTATAGGCCTTTTTAGAGTACAAATATATCACAAATAATCACGGCATACGAACTCACCCAAACTCATCCTGAACGCGTATCGGCCTTGATTCACACGTCGCCCACGGCACGCGGCTACTCAAATCAAACAAACATGCTGCAGTTTTGGCAGCTGTTCAAACCGATACAAAAATCTCGATCTCTCTTTTTCAGATTGCGGTCACGAGCGTTCCGAAAGTCCGGTCAACGGTAAAGTCATACGCTGTCCTGTATCTTGTGCGCGTGAGCTCTCGAAATAAACAACACAAATATGTAGCCATGACTCAAGTTTTACGCTTGTTTTTAGGTGATACGAAGCACTGATTCTAGGCTCGGAGCGGCCTATGCGGAACGGCTCATTAATTGATGACAGCTCCCTAATTTATTAAGATTTGCTATTTTCAAGTTCGAAAAAAATTTATATAAAGGGAGTAGTCGTGGTATCAATACTCATCTGGAATGTAAAGTTAATAGCAACTACTAGTAATACTGTCGAAGTATCGAGACGAAAGATTCTTTATTACTCACGAAAAAAACAACATAGCGATAAATTTCGTGCGCTTTATTCTACCTGTTCTTGTGATAAAAACGTGAAATCTGTCTCTTTTCGAGAGTCTTGTACATTACATTTGCATTATTGAACCGGTCGTATTTCGAACACCACTGAGATATTCGGACCAATCAATAGCAGCTTTTTCAGAGACCAACAAGGGCCTGAATAGCTCAAAAATATTACAACCTTCGATCCACAAACTGTTTTTTCCCCGCGTTAAAAGCAGCATATTATTCATCGAAAAGCTCACTTTGTGTATCTTTCTTTGATCCTGCTTTACTATGTTCACCCGAACATTGTCTAGGCGTGCGTTGACCACGGCCACGCTGGCCGTTGGTGGTTACACGGCTTACTCTTGGCAGAAAACACATTTGCAGAATGAGGTGCGCGTCCCGGTGCCGCTCAGGTCTGAGGCGCCAGCTCTCCCTACACGTGAGGAGCTGATGGAAAAGATGGCTAAGACCGAGGAATTCGACGTCTTAATTATAGGTGGTGGTGCCACCGGTACTGGTTCTGCCGTTGACGCCACCACTCGTGGTCTGAACGTGGCATTGGTCGAGATGAACGATTTTGCTTCAGGCACGTCCTCCAAGTCTACCAAAATGGCACACGGTGGTGTGAGATACCTGGAGAAAGCCTTTTGGGAGCTCTCAAAAGCGCAACTCGACCTAGTCATTGAAGCTTTAAACGAGCGTGGACATATGCTGGAAACTGCTCCTCATCTGTGTAAAGTTTTGCCTATCATGATCCCCGTTTACAATTATTGGCAAGTTCCATACTTCTACGTGGGCTGCAAAATGTACGATTTGTTCGCCGGCTCACAAAATCTCAAGAGCTCCTACATGATGTCTGCTAAACGTGCCTCCGAAGTCGCCCCTATGTTAGATGCTTCCATTCTAAAAGCTGGTCTTGTTTATCACGATGGCTCTTTCAACGATTCTAGAATGAATGCCGCTTTGGCTGTGACGGCCATTGAACGAGGTGCTACTGCTTTGAACTATATTGAAGTCACTCAACTTATGAAGAACGAAAAAACTGGACGCGTCGAGGGCGCGATCGCACGCGACCGTGAGACGGGCCAAGAATTTCGTATAAAGGCAAAGGTTGTGGTCAATGCAACTGGTCCATTCAGTGATCGTTTGTTACAAATGGATAATGACAAAAAAGGTTTGCCTAGAAATGATTTGATTCAATTCGCTAACGAGGGACATGACTCCATTGGATCTCGTGTCGCGGTCTCTAATCCCCGTATGGTGGTTCCCTCTGCTGGTGTTCATATCGTTTTACCTGCGTTCTATTGTCCAAAGGATATTGGGTTGCTTGATGCCAAAACTTCGGATGGCAGAGTAATGTTTTTCCTGCCATGGCAAGGCAAAGTCCTTGCCGGCACCACTGATATTCCTATGAAACAGGTTCCAGAAAACCCCACTGCTACTGAAGCTGATATACAAGACATCTTGAAAGAATTGCAACACTACATCAAATTCCCTGTTAAGAGAGAAGATGTCCTAAGCGCTTGGGCAGGAATTAGGCCCCTTGTTAGAGACCCCCGGACGCTGAAGGAAGGGGATGATGTTAGCTCAACTCAAGGCCTTGTCAGAAATCACTTTTTATTCACATCTGACAATGGTCTCGTTACCATTGCGGGTGGGAAATGGACCACCTATAGAGAAATGGCCGAAGAAACCATCGATGAAGTTGTGAAAGTTGGCCATTTCCAAGCGAAGCCCTGTGTTACTAAAAAGATAAAACTTGCCGGTGCGGAAGGCTGGGATCCAAACTTTGTTGCCATGCTCGCACAAAAGTATCGTCTTTCATCAAAAATGGCAGAGCATCTAGCAAACAGCTACGGAACACGTTCTCCAATCATTTGCGAGATGTTCAAGATCGACGACAGGAACCAACTTCCCGTCACTTTCGGTGGTAGAGAAAATGTTACGGTGTATCAAAACGTCAACTTCGACTCGTTCCGTTATCCATTCACAATTGCTGAATTGAAGTATAGTGTGAAGTACGAATACACGAGAACTGCGTTGGACTTTTTGATGAGAAGAACTAGGTTTGGTTTCTTGGACGCAAGACAGGCATTAGCAGCTGTTGACGGTACAGTTAGCGTCATGGGCGATGAACTGAATTGGGATGATAATAGAAGGCAGTCAGAAAGACAACAGGCTTCTGATTTTATCAAGACGTTCGGTGTCTAGAAGTAAGACGAGTTAGTTGCTAATGTTGAAATGGTTTAAATATTCTTGTGATATAATGATACGAAACGAAATAATAAAAGTGTAGAAGTTTAGATGGAGCGCTATTCTGAGAATTATGCCGAGAACGATACTCACATGTATATTTGTCTGTAATTTACAAATTAATTAATGCACATACGCGGCGAAAAAGTCACTGACAGGCCTGCAATATTCTATCCTTGAATACGCTCATAAAACAGAACGTACACATCACTACTGGAGACACTTGTAATGCCTGCATCAATATCTCCATGGTTGATGTCTTTTTTAACAACTTCGTCATCGAAGTAGTACCATTTTTGTTCACCTTTCCTGAGTTCATGCAACAAATCCTTGTTGACCAAAGATGTATAATGTCCGCTTATCAAGTTCCCAAAGTGATTGGCGATGGCAAATAGTCGATAGTTTACAACTTCACTGTTTTTGAGGACAATACTGAGTGTTAAGGGATAAGTGATGACTTTATTGTTTTTCTTCGTGAGATCGTAAAAGAACCTTGATAGATGAATTGTGAGCACAGATGGTAGAGAAATGAAATTTATGGTCTTGATCGTAGTGAGCTTCTTTTGTCTCCAATCCTTAGGATTAGAAATTTGGGCGCTGTGTTTTCTGAATGGCGATTCGGACCTGCTTCTTGACTTAGAACGCAATTTAAAAAACCGACTACGGCCTCCACTGCCACCTCGGCTATCAGCCGCCAATGTAAATCTTTTCTTTCTTTTGTCCTCCTCTGGGCCCAGTCCAGATGCTGCACTGCCACACTTAGGACAGTCCCATGCATTCTCATTTGTAAGCTGTTCATCTCCTGTGAACAGATTAATGCAATCTTCCAGCCTCACCTTTTTCTTCTGACCAAACGTAGAGGACATGCTAGGGATTGCCAGTGACAGAACGTAGAACACTGAATAGTTATAGGACGAGTGTCCACACCGCTGGCAGTAAAGCGCATTTTCAATCTGACCTTGAAATATTTCGTCAATGGGAGAAACTCCATTCTTGGAGACGTGATTCTCGAACCATTTATCATACTCCTTCCGGTCAACATCTAATTGTTCATCATCATGAAGTAAAAGGTCAGGATAATCATTTGCAACTTGATTGGATTCCGAAAGCTCATCGTGAAGTTGGCTTAAAAGGAAAAGTAGAAATTCTTGGGTATCTTGCTGATCATATGGGATTTTCAGATCAGGCCGAAGGGAGTCACAAGCCTTGAGAAATCCTGTTGGAACTACCGAGCATCCACCATTCATGTACATTTTCTTGAAAAGAAGATGGAAATAAGAAGAGAGTTTTTTTTGATTCGTTGAATTCTTGGACAAATACTTTTCGTATCGACTTGATAGGAATAGTTCCCTGAATGCACTTGTTGCAAACAAGCATTGAACCATAGTATTGATGTAACATGTGTTACCGACATTCCGCAGTCCAGTGATGGATAAAGAAACATATTCATCCGAACTCTCTTCAATTGTCGGGACTGCAACATGAACTGCCTCGTTACTGTAGTCTGTATGATACTTGGGGGTCACGGATGCATGAAAGTCGCCATGTGCATGGTTTGGTGATGGACGTTTCGCTAAGTGGGAATTCAAACGCGAGCCCTGATCCGTCGGCAGTGGAAACGGTGCGCGATTGCCTGGCGCTGATAAGACACTTCCTCTATCTGGAACCGGAAGTGGTGGCGGAGGATTAGATGGAACCGGAAGTGGACGATTTGTGAAACTGGAAAGTGCTTGCGATTCTCTAGTCACCTGGCTACTGGTGGGTCTGAAGAAAAACGCTTCTTTGTGGACAGTTTTGTTTTGCGAAATTTTAGTAATAAATCTTTTCCATTGTTCATACCCACCAAGGAGAACTTCGGGAACGCAATTCAGTGGCTTGCTTGATGTGTATATCAATTGAAAAAACAGTAACTGATAGTCAAAGTCAAGCCGCATGTAAGTCTTCATATCAGTATAATAAATGATACGCTTGAACGTAAACCTCCTATTGAAAAGTTCACTGTCTAGAAGACGCGCTATCTGAGTTACGCTTTCGACTGGACCATTTTTTTCCACATCCCAAAGACATCTGGGATCAATGTTGATGAGATTTGGAGCAACTACGTGATTAGCCTGATATCGTTTGGAAAATCTTAGGTCCACGACAAGTAGTTCATCTCTTTCCTTGCTAGCCAGAATCTTGAAGAGTTGATCACACCCTATGATTGATTGTTTTTGTAGTCTCGCCAGGTTGAATGTAAAACTATCATATTCCTCATTCAACATATGAACAGAATGACATGAATCTTTCCTATGCGTCTCATAACGGTTTACGTTTTGGGCGTATATGCTATCTTTTTTGCCAGTCAAATCTTGCTCTTGTTTCGGCAGAGCATTCACTGGTGCCGAGCCTCTTCGACCTCGCGAATCAAGATTAGTGGCCGAGTTGAAGGGATCTGAGTCATCGGAAGATGAAGAATGTCCTTTGCTTGACGATTGTTCGCCAATGGCACCAAGTGTAGCAGAGGAACTGAACGATCCCAAATTCACCTTTAAATGGTCATTGGGTTCTAAGTCTGGTGCCGTCCACATTGTGGAGTCATTATCATGATCTGCATTACTTGACGCCGCACTTCCTTTGCTTGAAAGAGCCAGAGATCCAAATTTATCAGCTAAATCTCGATGAGGAACCGAGTAAGCTCTTTTCCGCACAATTTTGGCCGTTTCTAATTCATCTTTACTCATGGACTCTATAACACCGGTAACCATCAACAGAACATTTGTCATGTGTGTCTCATCCTGGTAGTATTTCTTTAGATCTGCGTAGATCGCGTACGATTTATCCCGAGAGTGAAATTGAATTGAGCGCGGTATAATGAGATATATGTAGAAGCAACCAACAACAAAAGCCGTCAGCATCTCATCTCTTTGTTTTGCCTTCAGCGCATTGCGATATGACTCAAACAGATACTCGGCATGCTCTAAAAGATCTATTAGTTTTTCCAATCTTAACTTGGGGTAGTAATGTGCAATGTCTTGTGTGTACACTTCATTAACAAACCTAAGAAGCTCATTAGAGTATTCTGGCGTAAGATGGTTTGCCATTCGCAGATCTCAGAGGCTTCTGGTCTCGGAGAGCACCTGTAAAAGATGGCAAATGTTGACTTTCAGTACACTTCCCATTATTACGATCTACTTTTAGATCCACACCGTCCATGACGACAATAAAAAGATTATGACGTCTGATACAGCATTGCAATCGATCTGTGGAGCTGGGGGAATGAACGAACGTGGACAGTTAGAACAACGGCTGTCCTAAATTTCGTAAGATATATTTCTGCCCCTACTACAACCTGTAATTTATGTTCGCTAAATTGGGGTGAGCTGGTGAACAAACAAAACCAAGACCAGCCCTAAGGGTTCGTAAATATGAACCAACTTGTTTGCATCATCGTGTCGCCTGCTTTTGGACAAGTACTTGAAGTATCTGTTTAGTGTTTTGGTCTTGGATGACAGACACGTCCCAAGTGATACACATGTTAATACTCAACGTAGAAACGTAAAGAAACTCGCCTAATAACAGTCGCATAACAGTCGCATAACATTCGCATAACGGCTGCATCTATTAAAGCAATTGGTAATGGTTGTTCGTAAATACACTTTGGCCACTTAAGGATTTAGTGCTTTTCATCAAACGAAAGCGAAAAGTGGTTATTAGCAGCACTTCTTGAGCATACAAAAATTCCGAACGCTCACATTCGATTTGATTCTACAACAAGATTAATTTGACTGCGTCTTCAAACACGGAACTAATGCTACATTAATTTTCTTCTACGTGGAACTTAAAGTGATGAAAAACCACTGCCAATTTTGACTAAGTTTAAGGAGACGGTCTTTAAACCTAGGGATAGATTCAATGTAGTACAAAACTTAACGAAAGAGATTGGAAATGCGTGTAATGGTACTTTCAAAGTTTTGGCGCCAGGCTTTGCCCAGCCAAGTATCCTTACGCGACGTACAAAAAACACTTTTTGGGTTACAAAATATGCTCGCAGAGGATAGCATTGATCTGCATTTCATAAATGCCATGAAGCAAGGGAGTTCTTTGGTCGGCGGTTGTATTGTATCGTCTCGAAGTTGTGATTCGACATTCCTTTGGATGTTCGTCTATAGCTACTGGAAAGTAAAAACGATGGGCTGCGATAGATGAACAATGCGATGAGCACTGGATAAGAGACAGTTACTGGCGCTGGGCCGCACAAAAATCACACTCTTGCACGAAAGACGTGTAATCTTCACCTTAGGCAGCAAATGTCCAAGGAACAGGCCTTTGGGAAGTCCAAAAAGATCAGGATAGACCCCTTGGATGTGACTCGAAGCTTGGGCTACCAAACACATAGACTAAAGGCTCGGAAACCGTGGAGTAAAGAGGAAGACGACTTACTTAGGGACTGTGTGAACGATCACTTGTTGAAAATTGGATTTGAAAATGGGATCGAGTCCATGAAGACGATACAACAATCAAACGAAGTGTGCAAGAATATGCCTTGGGATGAGATTGCAACACAGTTTGATCGGAAAGTCCGAAAACCGAAAGACATCAGAAAGAGGTGGGTCAGCTCTTTGGACCCTAATCTTCGTAAGGGCAAATGGACCTCTGGAGAAGATGAACTTTTGATGAAGTCCTTCGGCAAGTGGGGGCCTCACTGGTTAAAAGTGTCCAGCGAAATCCCTGGGAGGACTGAAGACCAATGCGCCAAGCGGTATATCGAGGTTCTAGATCCGAGCACTAAGGATAGGCTGCGAGACTGGCGTTTGGAGGAAGATCTGGCTTTAATAAGTAAAGTAAAACTTTACGGAACAAGCTGGCGTAAGATATCGCTTGAAATGGAGTCTCGACCAAGTCTGACATGCCGGAATCGATGGAGGAAAATCATCACAATGATCATGAGAGGAAAAGCATCCGAAGAAATTACAAAGGCTGTGCAAGAAACCTCTTTAAGCGATCACATACAGTCTCTGGATGAATTAAGAGAAAGTTTAAGAATAAAGCTAGACGAAATGAAGGACGAAAAGCCAACTAAAGAGGAGATTAAAAAGGTGTTCGACTCTCATCAAGACTCAAAGATGGAAGCAAATGCTTCACCTAATGGTTCCCAAGATTCGAGCATTTCACAGTCTGACCAAGAATCCCCTGCTAAAGAACAGTGGTCTCCCAACAAAAATGACATAGATCAAGATAAGGTCAATAATGATAGGTTTGCTAAAGATGAGGCTGATATACCGATAATGCAAAGGGAAAATCAAACGCATCACTTAAACGCCGCTCAGCGGTTACGGTCAAAAGAGACACAGCACTCACAAGAATCACAGCAGCGGGCGCCATCGACAAAAATGGCACATGAAGTGAAGCAAGCAAACTTGCCTCGCTTCCCCCAGCCACTGAACCCAACGCAGCCACTACCGCAAGCCCCACAACCTCCAAAGAAAGAACTTTCTTCACAAAGGAGACGACCTCATTCTTCTAGGCTCGATTGGAGCTTTACTTTGAATGATGAAGGTGGTGCTTCTGTTGCGAACGGATTGATTTCTAGTTCCGAATTGGTGCAAGAATTGATCGACCAAGCCCACCATAAGTCATTAACAATCTCAATTCATCAGCATATTCACAATCACTTCGGTGCCGATTCGCGCTCAGCTAATTTTCAAGGATTATCTGTTACTGATGAGCTCTTCGGCGATATATCGCCGTATGCAATGGCTGGTGAAAGAAACCAAAAACCATCAAATTCCCGAGGGTTCGAAACCGACTTTTTGGGTAGATCTCCTAACTTTTCTGGATTAGCTCTTGATACAGATGGTGACCCAATGGGCGGAAACCTTGGTTTTCCGCACAGCTACCCTGTTATTTCAAACTACACCCAAAAACCTGGAAATGGAAGTTCAATTGGATCGCGCTCTACCCCTGGCGGAGACATAGAAGAAATTCCAGCGCATCGTCAATACCACTTTAACTACCTTCCCCCAACTGTTAAGCCGCAGTTGGGATCCTCCGACATAGCCAAGACTCCTGACGTAAGCAGAAGTTTGAACCCTAGTCCGACAATCTCACAGGCAAGAATAAAGAGAAGAAAGAAAACCAAAAGCGTATCGTCAGGAGGCACTCCAAACGGAGGCTGTGGATCCACTGGTGCGACCCCGATGGATTCCGGATTCTCTCCTGTGCATGGCAACAACAAGACGGGAATTGTAGGCCCTACCGCTGGACTCTCCAACGTCGGGGAAGAGGAGGATTTAGATTTCTGGGAAAGCCTTAGATCTTTAGCTGCTGTTCCGGAGTCCAACGCTCGAAAGAGTAAACAAGATGGTCCCTTGGACGAGTATGATTACTTGTACAATTTTTACGAAGAGCAGATTGAAGTTCCACACGCGGGTGATCAACGCCAAAGAATGCAGCAAGTCGCTAGACGACAGGCACCAAGTGTTGATCGAGTTTACACAGACGCCGCGTCTAATAATATAAGTCAAGGCCACGTTCATAGAGGTTTGCCATTCAATCCTAGCTGACGCATAGTTCAAGACGTAATCTCTAAATCTGTTTGTTCTGCCACATGTAGGAGCCTTGATTGTACCTACTATCTCCGCTGATTCTTTGGCAAATTTACATACTTTTTAACTGTGGCCTGTGAACTAGAGGTGCATTGGGTTAGATGGGCCGTCATGGATATGCAGCCTCAGGTAATTCCTTGAATAAGGCATCTGACGATCAGCTCAGTATATCGCTAAAATATAAATAATTAACAGGGCCTAAATATGAAACGAGGTACGTAAGGCAAGCACTTCAACTTTCGAATCAGTAGCTTGGAATAAACGAAAAACTATCACGTTTTTGATTTAAGGCTTGTGGGCCGAAGGCCCTCCTATTTGCATTGCCTGTGATGAATAGTATCTCAATTCTTGCTTTACCTACTTTCTAGCAAAATACCTTGACGAACCGAGCGATGCAACAGTGTAATCGTAGCACGACTCCCCTATGTTCAAGTATTTATGCACATAACCTCTGATATGAGTGTCTTCGATAGAATCAAGCTTGGGGGTTAATCCGGTATTTCTCTTGACTCCAGCTAAGCATAACGAGACTAGGGTCAAATCAACAGAAAAATGAATGGCTTTACCAATCTTGACATTAAGGGTTAGTAACAGCTCAGCAGATTTGTTGAACAGTTTGTTTGGTAGTCTCAAACTGAGAATAGCCAACTTACGAAAGTCATCTTGCCCCCCATCTACTCCTAAAAGATGGAAGTATTAAAAATTTCTTGAAAACTAGCGAACTTATCGAAGCTTAGTAGAAGAGATAAAATCCAAAAGTATTTGTTCAGGATGCTGAGACTAATCGCCAGCACTAGTAGACGTTCACTGGGCTCGAAGGGAGTGCAATTTACGATAGTTCGCTCGTTAAATGCCCAAACAACGCCCTTGGTGTTGAAGGACAAGTCTAAACCACTTCGCATTGAAAGAGATCTGCCGGACCCAACGAAAGACCGGTTTAAAAATAGGATACAATTGGGTTTGTTTGCAGTAGCCATAACTGTATCACTCGCGTGCATTTTCAACTACGAGAAAACTCAATCACCTATTGTTTCGAACTCTTTGTACCATATGCGCAGATCCCAGGCTATCCGCGACCTAATGGGGGACAGCATCGACTTCGATGGGCTAGTGCCTTGGGTTTACGGAAATCTGAATCAGGTTGCTGGAAAAGTGAATATTTCTTTCTACATTAGAGGTTCCAAAGATGTCCAGGGTATTGTGAAATTGGTCGCAGATAGAGAAAACAAACATCAAGAGTTCCTCATTCACGACTGGAGTGTGTCTGTGGGTGATGAAACTATCGATCTGCTAGCAGAAGGAGGAACTAGGACATTGTGAATACACAACGTGAACAGTATTGCGCCATTCTGCTACCTTGTAAATAGAAAATATATGCGAGTCAACTTTATCTAACGACAATAAACTTTATTAAGAAATATGATTGAATGGTCCATTGCTTACCGTTTGTATATGAAGTGTACTACCTTGCTTTACCGTGTGTCTATGGAGTGTGTTACCTTGCCACCGTGCTTTTTAGTTTTTCCGAGGCCTCAGGCTGTTGATAAACTCTCGTTTGTTTTCTGAGTAGTTTGTAAACTCGTTTTCGTATTGGTCCTCTTCAGCTATTTCGTCAGCGTTTTTAGCGTCGTAGTTATTTTTGAGCATGTAATAATCCGGCTGTTGTTCTAGTTCTATGTTTTCGTCGTTTATGGGTGTGTCCGTATGGTCTGCATTAGGTACCACGGTCATAACCTTGGAACTATTTGGGGTGTCAAACACGTTTTCTGTGCTTTTCTTCTGAGAGTGCGTTGAAGACGACCTCGTGTGAATTGAAGAGCTCGAGATGTTACCTGGCGCAATGCTATTCAAGTTCGCCGAGGATCTCCTTCTAGGATAAGAACCGAAATCGTGATACTGTAGATTTTTAGCAAGGTTGTCGTTACTAGCATCTTTGTCGTGTGCGAGACTGAAGTCGGAACTTGTGACCGTGGCAGAGTTAGTAGCATCCTGGTTGACCATCACAGGGATCATCTGGTCCAAAACGGTGGGTTCGTTGTTCGTTGCGTTAGGTTTGGTATCCAGCGATATGCTAGAGCTGTCATTAGTACCCTTCAGTTCGTCGGCTTGTCTCGAATGCTGCAACGAATTTATTGAAGAGTTGAGTTTTTTACGATATGCCGGCATATACGTATTTCTCCTTGAGTCTGATTTTGAATTTGATTTCCCTTTCTTACGGGAAGAGGGAACGTCCGGCGCAGCCGTGGAGCTGAAATCCGGCGGTTGCGTGTTGTCGGAGGACGAAGAAGCCTCTGCCAATCTATGAGCATGGTCGGTTTTTTCAGAAGTGTCCGCCTCTCTGAGGGCGTCCATATTCCGAAAACTGATAGCTCCGTCGCCGCCCATGGACTCTACGTCGTCTTCCATTTCCTTCTTAAACCTCCTCTGCATTCGATACCAGAAAATAAAAGCAACTATGACGGCTATTCCACATGGAATGCCTACTGCGCAACCCACAGAGACTGACAATCCGTCTACCATCGAGGTTTTCTTTGACCAATCTTCTGCGAAAGCCCGAGTCCTGACTCCAGAATGAACCACAAATAGTGTCTTGCCTAGTTTCCGAATAAGCTTTCACACGCCAAGAAACCCAGAAGCGTTGGAAATAAGCTAAACGCCATTTCATTTTTGTTTCCGCTCAATTTTCATCAAAATTTTGTTTCTCAAGTACCTTGTGACCTCGTGCCAAGAGATGCCCGAGAAGTTCTAGACAATCAAGAGTTCTCATAATAGCAGTTTTGAGATAAAGTAGTACGAAAGTCGCCGAATTAGGATAGAAAATGGGCTTGATCGCTTGTTACATTTGACGAACCTCAAACGGCTCGGGCTGTTTTGATATGTCCTGTTCCATTTGTATTAGCTGTTGATTTTGGGATTTAAATTTTCTGGATGCTGTTGAGCATGTGTTGAGTTCTTGTGAGTAGCTGGTCGTCGGTCTTGCGCTTTAAGGAGGGTTTCTCAAGTTTGTTCACGTCCCGTAGTCTTTTGATTAACACGTCTACAGTGTCTGCCTCATCCTCGCTCGCAGAATCGCTAGAGCGACTAGACGGGCCGGTTGACTTATTTCGTAGAAAGTCCTTGCGCTGCTTGTAGATGCGTTCCACGTCCTCCTTCTCTTGGTTTTCCTTAGCGGCTTTTTTGAACTGCAAGACGAACTGGATAAAATGGTGAAAAAACTCGTTTTTGGAGTCTGCGTTTCTGGCGTCTTCTCCGTAGAGTTTCATTAGGTTTTCGAGTGCCCGCATCGTAAGCGCACACTGGTTGCGCAGCAGATTGGCCTTGCGTGTTGCAGCGGCTATTTTTGAGCCCATTTTGACCAAGAGTCGATCCTCCGGATGAAAGAGTTTATCATTCGAGAGACGGCCCAGTTCGAGCGATTGCTTTACGGCCGTTATCCTTTTGATATACTCTTGGCAGTCTTGTTCAACTTGACCCACTACTAAGTTTCCAAGGTCAACCACTTTCGACAAATCGCCGATAAATGCATATGTCGTCTTACATTTCAATCTCAAAAACCTCTCAACAACATGTAAAAAAGACATATGACGGTCCGCACTAGATTTGACGAAGGACAGCTTTTGTAAAGAGCTCAACTTTATCCCCGAAGCCCGTTTGCGGTTCATGTAGTTCCCTATCTCGACAATCACTATTAGGGCATCCTTCAGCCTCGCGGACGTTCTGACAGTGTTGACAGCATCGTCAATACGTTGCAACTTGTACATGATGTCAAAATAGTCTTTTTCGTAAACTGCCAGTGTTAAAAGACAAGCCGAGCGAGCGCTCCAGTAACCTTTCAGATTGTAACATAGTTCCAAAAAGATGCGGTCCGCGCGTTCCAGCTTGCTGCTGTCGGCAGCTGGTTTTTCCTCACTAGGGGGACTTGTGGAGTATGGTGCAAACTTCGAGGCAAGGCTTTGGGGTATGTTGCCCAAATCTTCTCTGGCGAAGAATTCTAGCACGCTTTGATTCCGCACAACATCACGATCGCAATGTAACACTTTTATCACAAAGTCATCGACAGATAGACTTGAAAACATATGCAAATTAATTCCAAATTGCTGAGCCAGATCTCGAGGAAGTATTGATACTTTGCCCTTGTCCCCAACATTGCCAGACTTTATTTTCAAATTATTTGCCTGTTTGATTTGGAATAACTCACTGATCTCTTCTAGAATTCCTGTTTTTTTCAAATGCTGAGCAACATCTTGTCTTTCTGTTTCTTGATTCCAAATGGTATCTGCCACGTCTTCAATTTTCTCCCAGTGGATTTGCTTCATTCGCACTTGTTCTGAGGAAGAATTGGGCGGCCTTAGAGACGACACCGTCTTCGTTGGTATCGAAAAACTGAATGGGGGTGGCGGAGGAGGATAAGGAGGAAGAGGCCCAGAGCCGCTTTGAACTTGTGAATTCCTTAAATTCCAAGACTTAACAGAACTATCATTACCGCTAAGAAAATCGGGAAGTGTAGGAGCAGGCGGTGGCTTACCCAAACCAGCAATGGAGGCCTCTGGACGAAGAGGTAAACTTTGCAAGTGTGTTTGAGCCTCTGAGATTAGAAAGGACGGTGGAGGTGGTGGTGGCGGCGGGATTATGTGCGAGGGTGAAACATTTTGTCCAAATACCTGTAGATTAGAAGGTAAAGGTGGAGGCGGTGGTGGAGGTATAGAAGATGAAGGTACACCAGGTGGATAGCATTTGCCATCATCAGAGGATAAATGCGATATTGAAGACGGGACCGGGCCACTAGCTTGGGCCACGACTTCTGGTGCCGTTTTAGAGCTTTGAATCCCATCAACAATTTTTAGGTCATCGGTTAAGACTCCCGTTCGGCAGGTGTCTTTGCCAGTTGATCTTTCCACCCCGTATACGACAGAGGCAGTGTTTTCGAGCGGCAAATTACTTCGGGCTCCTGTTGCATTACTATGATCACATATTGACGATAAGTGCAAATCACTGATATGCCTCTTCCCTTCAGTGTGCCCTTCATCGTCAGAATTATTAAAAGGGGTGTGATTAGGAAGACCAATGAATGGTTTTCCGCTGGCTAGTTTAGGAACAAGCCGTTCTTCTTCGCGAGGATTCACGAAATTAGAAAGAGATGTGAACCGACTGCTTTTAGAAAGAGAGCTGTTGCGCGTGAGTTTTCGTGCGCCCTCTTTATTGGGCCGAGATTTTAAATGATCAAACGCGGATATAGTGGTCGCTCTCAAAGGAAGCGCATCAGTCTTGTGCGTCACAGCTCGATCGAATTCCTTTTTATAATGTTTTCTTTGTTGGTTGCTGATATCTAAATCCTTTTGAAGAGACTCTATGATGGCTTCTTTGTCAGCTAATTGTCGTTTAGTCTCTTGTAGTTCCAGAAGGACAGTTCCTTTTGTCTTACTTCTGTCCTTGCGCAAAAGCTCTACTTCTAGTTCAAGGTCTTCGAGGGTTCTCTGCGAGTTCGCAAGCTCGTCCAGAGCTCTTTGAGCAATTTCGTCTGACTGAAGATTATCCACTAATTGGTTCAGTGACAAGCTAATGATGGATTCTATGTTAATATTCTCCTCGCCATAAGTATAATCTTTTAAGTAGCTCAAAATTGAGCGAAATAGTGTCAGAACTTTCAAACTATCTGACATAGTTCGTGTGGTAAGTGTCTGCGATAAAAACTCGAATATTTGGTGCATTGGATGTTCTAGTGGATTATGATGTGTTCGCTGTACCACAGCATTTAAATGCTGTCCATATGAGATGTCAACAAATTGCGGTAGTTCCGGGCTTGTCTCTTCAATCACACTTTCCTCAGTAGATCTGTATTTTTCAATTTCGTCATCCAAATCTTGGTATTCTAGTTTAGCCATGAGATGAAAAAGCCGGTGCACTTTTGACTCTTGAAGGGTTTTGATAAACCAGAGCTTTTCTTTGACCGAGGACGTTACTTGTAAAATTGAGTTGATGAGAAACATAGAAGTCAAGCAATAGTCCATAAGCAATTGCTGTGGTTTGAATGTTGACAAAACTCTCGTTCTAACTTCTTCTTTGTTATTGTTTTCTAGTATGGATTCGATAGTATCAAACCATTGTGAGTAACGAGAATCCAGGTGTTGAACCACTGTGTCACGGCCACCACGATTTTCGACGTAAGTAAGTAATAGCAAGAGCTCTGTGCTTAGGAGGTTAACCCTTAAATGTCTATTCTCTTCAATTAACGTCGAGCATAGATACTCAATAATTTTAGGGTTTGCTACTATTGCTAGCCTTCCATTTTCGTGATTCATCAAAGTTTTGAAGCATCGTAGATACACGTAAGTATCATCCGGTTGCAGTAGATCAGAGGCTTCTGCCAATTGAGTCGATCCGCCGAGTTGTAGAAACCACTGACAGATATCGGATCTTCGTAGTAGCTTTTCTACTTGATACAGATTGTTGGCGATGTTCTCATTAGAGCTCAATCTTGACTTCAAGGCGTCGAATAGAGCTTCATCTGATTCACGAGTAGCAGCACTTTTTATTTTCTGGCCTTGCAAATCACCTCCACGCATGAGTCGTTCCTTACAAACAAGCTGCCATTTGCGTTTATAGCTTAAATTTTCCAATCCAGATCGAGCACTCCCCCAAAAGAATGCCCGGCTTTCCATCAGTTCTCTGAAGCTGTTCTCAACGGCTACATCACTCGGCTGAACGTTAGAATCAAATTTCTCGACTGCATTGAATGCTTCTTTCACGGATTTCAACTTTTGCGTGTCCGCTCTTTTGATGTCGTTCGTGGAAAAATTTCTAGCTTTCGAGACGTATGGCCCTGTGTGTGGTCTCTTTGGCTTTGTAACCAAACCGACGCCGGCTAGTTGCAATCCTAATGCAACGGGATCATTAATTGGTTCTGATTTCTCGTCAGTTGCGAGACCTCCGCGGTTGATGGCATCGTCAACAGAAAATGATCTGTTATCGTAATGATGTGGTTTTCTCCATAGATCACTGCGTTCTTTATCCATGAATATATCTCAGGACTCAAAAGCCATAAAAAAGCGGTGGTGCTATCCGAAGAAAGTGATGAGACGAGTTTCTTCAGAATGTTGTTGTTAACCGTGACACAAATCAAGAATTGTATGTATGATCCAATCACGAAATATATCGTAAACAATGATACAACTATGTGAGCGTCAAGAGATGGAAATGCCAAAGAAAGCGGTAGGATGTGGTATATTTCGTTGAAATCTGGTACTTGGTCAATGGCTCTTATCCAGGAAAAAGCTGAATACTTACCAGTCTACGACAGCCCCACGGCCCTGGGAGCTTTATGGAAGAAAAAGGCTACGATATCAATTTATTTATGCACTGCGCGGCATTAAAGATGGTATTTTAGGCTCTGACCACTAGCATTACTATAGTGTTAAGCCAGGTAACAGTGCAGATTAACTACTGGCATTACATAAGTACATGCATGCTACCCTAGGCCCTCACCGTAACTTCTTGAGGTCAAGAAAATAGGTAGAAGAGCGTTCATTCCGACTAGAGAATGTATGATGTCAATGCTCTGTGATTCTTTGCCACAAGCAAGATTTTAATGATGCATCTGTGCTATGGGATTTCACTAGCGTCTGAACCTGTTTATGCTCTCAAAGGTGCACTTTTGCAAAAAAAGCGTCGGAGTTCACCTCGTGTCTGTAAAATATAAAGTGATTAAATTATAGGCATACAATGATGGACTCCCTTTTAGTGAAATGTCCAAATCCGATTTGTTCGAGCTGCCTGACAAGAAGCGTGCTTTTGTCCGTCCTAGTAACGCGTTGGACCGATGAATATTCGAAACATCGAGATAAATGTTCTCATCCAGAAGAACGCCGGAGAGGTACACCTTGCCAATGTCGAGGGCAACCCATTAAGCGTATTACCGAGATACTTGAATTCAGTCTGAGACACTAATCTATATACGAACACACATCATGTCAGACTAATTGTCGAGTTGTTTAGTCCTGTCCATGACCTCTCTTAAAACGCAAAAAATAAGTGTGGAGAGGGACCATCAATTGTGACTGCCGCTTGTGAAAATGAAGCCCCGCTCCAAGGTTCCCGAAACACATGATGGGTTGCAACTTGCGACTTTACAATCTACTATTTTGGGACGTTACCAAAACTAACGCACCATAAAACACCAACGATTGACTGTTACCTGCTTTCTTGTCTCGTCACTGGTGACACAAACTGCCAAAGTGACACATGTCTGCCCTTACGTAATCCGTCCGACGCGATTTACGCTTGTGTAACATAGAAATGTCACAGCACAAAACATCACGGCCATTAGACAAATTGGTGATGACATTCATCGCATGCTTTCTACTAAGCTACCCATAACTATATACTATTGTGAGTTAACGCTTGTTTCTCGCCAAATAAATTAACCTGTCTCTTTCGATTTCCCCGCCATTCGTATGAAGTGCTCTGTGCGGTTGGGGTACATGACCAGTGTGATGACTATTGTGAGCAGCAATGAATGTTCGATGGTGAAACGTATATAAAGGAAGCATTACCTGATATATTGATATTTGGTTGATATTCTAGATACGGTGCAACTATAACACTGATTGTAAAGATCAGCTAACCATTTTGGAACATCAAGACACGGTTTCTAGCTCTAAAAGCGGTTGTTCATCGGTCCACTCAGTTAGGACTCACATAGCATTTCAAATAGTCAGCGCAGTAGATACTCAATGGCTGAAAGACTAACGCAGATCAAAGACCACATAGTCTCTGCAATGACGCCGTCAGTGCAGGATGCCAGACCCGACGATGTCGTGGTGGTGACAGCATACCGGTCGGCGATCACCAAGGGCTTCAAAGGCGGTTTCAAAGACGTGAATTCGGATTTCCTGGTACACCAGTTCTTACTGGAGTTTTTCGAAAAGGCGCCGCAAGCAGTGAGCGAAAACAAGCACTTGATTCAAGAGGTCGCATGCGGAAACGTTCTGAACCCCGGAGCCGGTGCCACGGAGCATCGCGCAGCTTGTTTAGCCGCAGGCGTACCTTATACCGCGCCATTTGTCGCCATAAATCGTCAATGCTCATCAGGACTCGTGGCCATCAACGACGTGGCGAACAAAATCAAAGTCGGACAAATCGACATGGGGCTCGCCATGGGCGCAGAATCTATGTCCAAGAACTACGGCCCACAGGCTTTGGGAAACATCTCGCCGGAGCTGAAAGAAAACAAAAACGCTCGTAAGTGTTTGATCCCCATGGGCATCACCAACGAAAATGTGAGCCACCAATTCCACATTTCGAGGCAAAGTCAGGATGCCTTTGCCGCGGAGTCCCATCGCAAAGCTGGAAAGGCCGTCTCGGAAGGCCTCTTTGAAGACGAAATTCTCCCTATCCGTCTACCAGATGGGACCGTGATCGCTACTGATGAGGGCCCTCGTAAAGGCGTCACGGCACAGAATCTATCACAATTGAAGCCCGCTTTTATCAAAGAGTCCGGTACTACTACAGCTGGGAATGCGTCTCAAATCTCAGATGGTGTGGCTGCAGTGCTTCTAACGAGACGATCAGTGGCGGAATCTTTGGAGCTGCCAATCCTAGCCAAATATGTTGCCTGCCAAGTTGTTGGCGTCCCTCCTGAAGTAATGGGAGTAGGGCCCGCATACGCTATTCCAAAAGTTCTCAAGGACTGCAATTTAACGGTCGATGACATCGACATTTTCGAAATTAACGAGGCGTTTGCTGGACAAGCACTCTATTGCATCAACAAGCTAGAAATTCCTTTTGAAAAAGTCAACCCTAGAGGTGGCGCCATAGCTCTTGGACATCCGCTCGGTTGTACAGGAGCTAGACAAGTGGCAACGATCTTACGGGAACTAAAAGCTGGCCAGGTGGGTGTAGTGAGCATGTGTGTCGGTACCGGAATGGGGGCCGCAGCCGTTTTCGTCAAGGAGTAAATCTGAACAGTTTTCATGTGTATGTTGCTAAAAATTCTTTGTACAGTCGATCTTTCTGCTTGTAATTAGGATTACTCAATTTGGACCATTGTGTTAACAAATAGTTAATTTGTGTTATCAGCGGCTGCCCCGATGTTGTCATCTCATGAGCTTTACTATTGAAATTATTGATAATGGTGCCGAGCTTCACAGACAGATCATTACTCGCGGATTCATCATGGAGTGTGTTATCAAGTGGGTCAAGCTTTGACGACTGCTGTGGGTATGAGAACGGAACAATCACAGTGAAAACAAACTGGTCCTGGTCCAATACATGAGGTGCAACAAGACCGTATGAGGTACTGTTTTTGCCTTTCTTAAAGATCTTAAAGTTATCTGCGCCAAGAATGTGCTGCACTTGTTGTACTTCTGCTTTCAGTTGCTTCGACATTCGCAGCGTTTTACTATTTTTTGAGAACGCAGCACCCTTGCGCCTTATGTCAGATATTTTGTCGTTCCCGGAATGCTTTGTATCTCTCTTTTTACTTTCGTTTGTCTTCACATTTTTATCAGAAGTAGTTACGACGCTTTTTCGTACATCACTGTCTTGAGAGGTTGATTCTTTTGGCCTTGCTTTCCTAGTCCTGTTTCTGGGCTTGTGACGCCTACCGGTATTGGGTTTCGCTGGCTTTGAGCTTGTAGTGGTGTCCATCTTCTTGGCTGATCTCAGATTTAAAATGTTTGTTAATGAAGTAGTAGTAATATATTTTATCATCAGTTTATAAAATCAATTTAGATACTTAATTTAAAAGCTCAATCTTTAGCATGAAGCGGGCAAACCACTACACATGCTCAAAGTGGTGGGTTAAACGAACTAAAACAAACGTTGGAAGAAATCTCGCAACCTCTGTGTTACCTATTTTTTGCTTTTGACGCTGGCTACACAATCATCGTACTGATCAACTGTGAAGGAGGTCAAAAAACAGTAGTTAAGGTCACAAGAGGTAGAGTTTGCACAATTTGGCACGTAAGGAGAGAATCTCATGGCGTAGTTTTCGTACATTTGATTGTATTCGACAGATTCGTTAACCTTAGAAGCAACCGTGTGCCAGTAGGTAGCATTCAATGGCGCAGTCTCTGGCCAAGTGATGTTATAACCTTCTCTGGAAGAGTACTCTAATTCCCACACAGGCTCAGCACCGTTGTTGGCAAAGGTCTCGTTAAGTTTGGTGTAGAAATTGTATGCATTCATAACCGAGAAAGTTTCCTTGTCAACGGTGTAATATCTCCACGATGGATTGTTGTTGACCCAAGGAGTCACAGCCTGGGAGATCCAAGAGGAAGCTACAACATTTTCGATCGTCTTGGCATCGTTGCCAGGGCCTGAGTAAAGAATTTCAAACTGGTCCAAATGGGTGTGACCGAAGAAAATGTTTGCAATGGTGTAAGGGGAGAATCTTGCCACAACCTCAGCAAACATCTTTGCGGGTAGTGGTAAAGCATCTGAAGAGAATGGGATATGGGCAATAATCCAAACTCTTTGGTCTATTTTCTCACTAGCCACTAGTTCGTCTATCAAAAATTCAAACTGACCAAAGGTGTCGGGCTGCGTGGAGTTCCAGTATGCGTAATGGTTCTTCTTGTACCAAACATTGGAGTTCAAAGAAATAACTTTTAAGCCCATTGTAGTTTCGACGGAGAAACCGGTGTAATGTTTGCGGGCGTATTGGGATTCTTTAGGACCTAACCAACCGTAGTCTTCCCACAAGTCGGCCATAAGCTCTGCGTTGTACGAGAAGTAGTTGAGGAATCCATGGTTTTCTTGAGCCAATTCACCGTATGGGAAATTATCGTGGTTACCCATGACGGCATACACTGGGACATCGCCCAATTTGTTTTTGATGTCTCTGAACACAAGTTCTTCGGATTCCACAGTCATCTTGTAGCTGGTCAACGAGAATTCATCGTGGTCTACCATATCACCGGTGAAGATAGCAAACTCGAAATCGATGTTGTTGTCGGAGCTGTACTGAGCAATGGAGTTCATGGAAGAATTGATGAGGACTTCGGGAGCGTCACATTTGTAGTTACCGAAAGTAGTGGCTGGGGACCAGATGGACCCGTTCTTGAAAGCGTCCACGGAAGAGCCCTTTACAAAAGTATCGTTCATGTAAGAGGAGTCGTAGAAGGAGTTCCAGGCTTGTTGTGGATGGGAGGTGATGTTGGCGAAAGTGTTACTGGAGTGGGGCGTGCAGCACATGCTAGCGGAGCAATTGGCCTCGGCACCAACGGTGTAGTCGAGCTCGATGTGGAAATCCGAGAGGTGGAGCACGTTGAAAGTGTCGTTGGCGGAGGGCACGGGGGCGACGCTGTGCTTGGCTTGCTTGGCAGGCCACATGTGGGAGAGCGTGACGTTGGGGGTCTTGGGCTTGGAGCACGCGGATTCCTTGTAGCAGCAGTACAGCTGGCCGTCGTAGCCGAAGGGGTCCATCAGCGACAGCATGTCTGCGAAGTTGGTGCCGGTGTAGCTGGACTTGACGGTGTTGCGCGCGAAGGTGCTCACGCAGGTGGAGTTGGTCATGTACTTGGTGATCTGGCACCACTTGGTGAAGACGCGAGGCACGAGCTCGGGTCTGAGCAGCGCCAGCGACTTGCCCACCGCGAGTCTCGTGACACACTGGTCGCACGCAGAGATGTTTTTGCTCGAGTGCGACAGCGCCACGAGCTCGTCCACGAACGCCTTGACCACACTTTCGTCGTTGAAGTTGTCGCTGGCGTCCAGGACGTCTCCCAGCAGCTGGGAGTCGGAAATGGCGAGCGAGCCGAGCGCCAGGCCCTTGAGCAGCGCTATCACCGTGCAAAATACGAGTCCGAAGAGCATTGTGCTTGATGGATGTAAAAGAGCTGAGGGACTCTGTTTTGCGTCTCAATTGCCATCCTAGCCGTGCTTCTTATACATTTTTGGATTTCCAGATGTATATCACCTCTGTCCATCCTGGTCCTACGACGCTTAAGCCCGTCTGGAAATTAGTTTATGCCCAGGGTGCCTGTGAGTTCATTCATGCAGGTGGCCCACTTATCAACACATTTTTTCCAGCCAAGCACACGCCACGTGGTGCTTGGCCAGCGAGTCAGCGAGTCAGCCGAGAGTCAGCGAGAGCGTAGAGGAATTGAGCGTGGAGGAGTTGGGTAATTGGGTACAGAGCAATTGAGTGTAGTGGTTGAGTGCAGGTTGATTGAGTGGAATACATACATTCTCGAGCATGTTTTGGATGGCGCGGCTCCCTCCACGTGCGCTGCGGGAGGAGAGCCATGCCATGCACGATGGAAGAATGGACAGAGAGTGGCCGAGCGTGGCCGAGCGTGGCCGAGAGTGGCTCGATAGTGGCTCGATAGTGGGAAGCGAAGCGAAGCAGAGCGGAGGTGCGCACAATCCCGACGGGTGGCCGTGGAGCGGGTCACGTGGGACGAGGATAACGCTTATCTTGTTGCCGTCGGGGAAGGGGGGAGGTGCGAGCAGCCACGTGGCGGCAGCGCCATCACGTGATAAAATACTCACGTGACCACATCACGTGCCTCGAGCTCCGCTTTCCATTCGCCCAGCACGGCCACAATGGTGCGCGTCACCCTCGCCAGTTCTTCGCGCGAAATCACGTATGGCGGCATGATGTAGATCAGCCGCCCGAAAGGCCGCACGTACACGCCCTTGGCCACAAACCTGTCGTGGAACCACGCCGAATCCACCGCGCCCGTCAGCTCCACCACCCCCACCGCGCCCACCACGCGCACGTTTCGCACCAACGAGTGCATCAGCTGCTCGTTGCCGTTCAGCGCCACGTACAGCTGGTCCACCAGCTGCGACTCAATGCTGTCCACTTGCTGCCGCCAATGGCCTCGCAACAATATCTCCAGCGACTTGTCCGCTGCGCTGCACGCCAGCGGATTGCCCATGAAAGTCGGTCCGTGCATAAAGCATCCGCCCGTCACGCTGCCAGAGCTCGACACCACGTTCTTGATGTGCTCGGTTGTCACCACAGCGCTCAGCGTCATGTAGCCGCCCGTCAGCGCTTTGCCAACGCACAGAATGTCCGGGTACACGTCCACCTGCTTTTGTGGCTGGATCCCCTGCATGTCCTGGTACGTCCTGCAATGCTGGAACGCGAACATGGCGCCAGTTCTTCCGAACCCGGTGGCGATCTCGTCCATGATCAGCGGGATCTCGAACCGGTCGCACAGCTTGCGAACCTCGATCAGGTACTGCGGGTGGTACAGCCGCATCCCGCCTGCGCCTTGCAGAATGGGTTCCAGGATCACGGCGCAGATCTCCGAGTGGCGGGTTTCCACGGCTTTCTTGAAATCGTCGATGTCGTGGTCGTCCCAGCCCATGTTCCCCGCGGCAAAAACCTCAGGCCGGGTTGCAAAGGCGTTGGACGTAGGCAGGGTGTCGAGCATGGTCGGCGCCGACACGAAGATGTTTTGCGGCAGATAGCCGGTGTAGATCGAATGCATCGAGCTGACAGGGTCACACACGCTCATGGCGCCGAACGTATCGCCGTGATAGCCGTTGCGGATGGTCAGGAACTTGGCCTTGTCGTTGCTGTGGTCCCCGTTTTTCGTGAACTCGTACTGCAACGCCATTTTCAGCGCTATTTCCACAGCCACGGAGCCGGAGTCGGCCAGGAAACAGCATTGCAGGTTTTTGTGGTCGATCAGCGTCAGGAGTTTCTGGACCACGCGGACCGCCGGGCCGTGCGTGAGGCCTCCGAACATGACGTGCGACATGCTTTTGATCTGGGAGATCATGGCCTCGTTCAATTCCGGGTTGTTGTAGCCGTGGATCATGCACCACCACGACGACATGGCCTCGATGAGGGTGGCGTCTTTGGAGTCGCTGGTTTGGGCGTCCAGGGTTATGGTAGCTCCCGAGGCGCTTTTGACGGGGAAGACGGGCAAGGGCTTGCTCATGGAGGTATACGGGTGCCAGAGGTGTTTTCTGTCAAAGTCGAGGAGTGCTTGCACTTCGGGAGTGAAGGTGAGGTCTGACATGTTCGCAAAGAGGGCGTGGGATGTGGGAAGTTGGCAGAAGAGAGGATGGCGCGCCCAGTGCGCTCTCTTATAGCATGGGGAGTTTCGGATTTTTTTTGTTGTTGGACTGGGCGGATAGCGACTTTTTTTCTGAATCATGGTGACATGATTCACGCAAGGGCGGGTGTATGTGAGCTACACACACGCAATGTTGGGACACAACAGTTGGGTTTCGGGCTCCAGCAGGTATTTAAGCCAGGCGCTGTTTGCGGAAACGAAGCGGCCTGTGTCTTTCTTTCTCTTGACGCCAATACACACCATGTCTTCGCCTATAGTCTTTGTCACGGGCACTGACACGGATGTGGGAAAAACGTTCACCAGCGCTCTGCTCGTGCAAAAGTGGAGCGCCAACTACTGGAAGCCGGCGCAAACGGGGCTGGAGTCCGACCAAGGCGACACCGAAACCGTGAGGCAGTTCTGCGCCTCCCAGCAGCACATGCCCCAGCTTTTCCCGCCGCGATACGCGCTGCAGAAGCCGCTGTGCCCTCTCGAAGCCATGGAGTTCGAGCCAGAATACGACATCCAGCTTTCCGACTTTCGTCTCCCCGACGACGCAGACGCTGTCGAGCCTCTCGTAGTCGAGGGCGCCGGGGGAATCTACGTTCCCATCACCAAGAAACTGCACATCACCACGGATCTCGTTAACCACTTTATAGCCAGTACCGATCGCCCCGTTAAAATCGTGGTGGTTGCAAGAAGCGGGCTTGGAACTTTGAACCACACTTTACTCACCTTGGAACATCTCAACCGAGCTGGACTGCAACAGCACGTTCTTGGATGTATTCTCAACGGGCCAAAAAACCCCGGCAATGCTTCTACTTTGGAGAAGTATGGTGCGAAAATCATAGCTCAAGTTGACCACTGCTCTTCCGAAAACGACATAGTTGAAGCTTTGTCCGAAATTCCAGAGTTAGCCGCCCTGGGGTTGTAGCACTGTTTATGTCAGGATCCGTGTGCTATGCCTAGCTAGCGTCAACTGCATAATGAAGCCAGATCAAAATAGGATCATAACGGGAATCTAGCGAATATGACAAAATAGTACAAAGTGATATCTTCGACCATTGATCGGCGGATGAAGTATTCGGTGCATGCCCTCAAACTGAAGACGAGTAGCTGACGATACTCTACAGTGGTGTGACGAGTTTTTTACGCTCAGCCAGTTTTTATATGATTATCGACCAGTTTCTCCACTCGATGGCTTAACCTCGAATCAGGGGGAGATAAGCTGAATCTCAAATCCCAACCACAATTGTTTAATACATCATGAACGACTCGAATGACCAGTTCAGCAAGCTAACTACTACTGACGTAAATGTGCCTCAATAGTTTTTGTCTTTAGGTAGGAAATAAACTTTGACTACTTCTCAGCGCGGTGGTTGTTTGCAGACACCCGGCAAAAAACAGCTTTTAGAGGCCTGATATCACTCCCTTCTGTAAGCGCCAGTCGGGATGGCGTTTTAATAACGCGAAGCATACCTCTCCAGAGAGTCTCACTCGTCCCTCGTCTCACTCGTCTCTTCCCGCACTCATTCCACCCTCCCACTCCTCTCTCTCCTCCCCCTCCGCTCACAAAAATTCTGCCAGCCAATCCTGGTCGAGCGTATTGCTAGGATTAGCATACGTCTCCCAATCCGACGCCTTCTCACTACTCTTTCCAGCAGTCTGTGACCTAAGCCAGCTTCTTTTTGTTTCAATAGTCGGTATCATACTATCACAAATAATGTGTTTCCCACTTAGGTGATCTTCATAATACTTCACTGGCGTAGTTCCTGTGTACCTTTTAAACACCTTTATCAGCTGCCATTTGGAAACGTCCAACTTTTTCGAAACGTCAGCCAACTTAAATTCCCTTGCACTCTTTCCTTCGGAAACCATTGCATGGATCACGGTTATCAACCCCAATACTAATTCGCGGTGCTTGTTCCATTTTTGTTCAATGTGCGGTTTGCATTTTTTGCAAGGACGAAACCCGGCTTCTAATGCCTCTCGTGTTGTAGTAAAGAACTCCACATTTTTCTGCATGGCGATCTTTGCAGAGCATGTTGGTCGACACACAATCCCTGTGGTTCTGACGGCGTAGACAAAAAGACCTTCTGCTCTTGGATCTCTGTGCTTGACAGCATCATATTTTTCATCTAAGGTTTCGAACCGGCCTTTAGACATACTTGACTCATCCTAATCTATCAATCTTTACTTCGTTAGCTTTTACCCAACTTACTGCTGCTGGAATCTACTATATAGACAGACGGTAATGAAGTGGAAGTAATCTAAAACGTCGATCGCGACATCCAAATTCCATCAATATGGGGCGAGCGAAAACCCCACACGTTAAACTATAAAGATTTATACTTTTCTAGGTAAATTAGTAACTTGAAATAAACTCTTGAAAACTTCCACTGGTTTGGTTTGGTAATGCAATTCGTTGGCATCATTTTCGACCTTCTCTGATCTTATCAGTTTGTCGCGAGCTATGATGTAGCCTCTCAAGAGCCACTGACACAATGCTCCTCCAAAGTATCCAAAGCCGCTGAAAATAGCCGTGTTTACATAGTCACTGCCATCGGAACCTTCAGACGACAATTTTAGACCGATGATCGGTGATACCATTCCAAAGGCGGCCACGAAAATCCATACAAATGAGAAAGTGACGCTCATCTTTTTAAGACCAACAACTCTTGCAACAGTTGAACCAACAGTTGCCCAAATTGTCCCCATAAAAATTCCTTGGAGCAGACCAAACGCAATGGCGGTGGCCAAGTTTGAACATGGTATCCACATTGCCCAACACAACAGTGCCAACACTAAATGCACTATGGTTCCAACACTCAGGACACCAAATCTATCAGATAGGTAACCTACCATTGGCCGCCCAACTGTCCACCCAACACTGATCATGCACGATACGTACGAACCCTGCCTAGCTGAATATCCAAGCCCCACGGTAAAGGCTGAAAGGGTGTACAATACCACGACGTAACCCAACATGGTGAATGAAACCCACCCCATTAAAAGCCAAAATCCAATGTTGGAAAAGAGCTGCTTGTCAAAAAGCTGAATGCGGTTAACCGCGTTCTTGGAACCGGTACTCTCTCGAGTTCTAGTAAAAACCAATGCAATGCAATTGAGAACAAAGCACACAATAAACTGCACAATAAGCGCCCATTTGACACTCCGGACTTGAATCATGCGCTGCATGCCTAAATTAAAGGCAATGCCACCAATACCGCTACCACTAGTAGCAATTCCCATAGCCAAAGCACGCTGCTTGTAAAACCAAAATGGTATTAGCGTAATGCTCGGAATGAACATGAAGGCCAATCCGAAGGACAATAAAACACCTTGCGTTAGATAAAGTTGCCATAATTTTTTTGAGTAGGCGGCTAGCATAAAGGCAACGGCTTGAAAGACAATTCCAATAGCTATTACTGCCTGCACACTGAAGCGACGATAAAGCCACGTAATGATTGGAGCAAAGAGCAGGCCTGCGCCAAAGGCGATACCGCCAATTGCTGAAAAATGTAGCTCGTTGCCACCCTCAAAAGTGCCATTGTTGATATATTGTTCAATGTAAATGGCGTAGCTAGAATTTGCGCCCCAGCAGGTGATATTATATATGAAACATGCCAATACCACGAGCCACCGCATAACACCACTGGGCTCCTCCGTTTCGGGCTGCTTTTTAGAACCCTGAGAGAGCTTTTCAACATCCTGAGAAGCCGATTCTTCCGATGGTATTTTGCTGGTCAGTGTCATTGTGCAAGTAGATGATTAATGCGCAAAGAAATAGGGTGAGAATCGCTTTAATTTTTAAACACTCAGTTATATACCTTGAAGTCAGAGTGGAGCCTTCTCATACTCTGCTAGATTCAGTTTGTATTTGCTTCGTTATTCCCGAGGTCGCCGGAGAAGACAGGAGTTAAGTATTAGTCACGTGGGAGCTACTTGATCTACCACTTTGAAGCGCACCTCCTCAACTAAGGCAAGACGTTAGGATGGTAAGTATGGGTTATCGACTACTGACATGGATGCCAAGCTGCGCTCGATGGACGGCAGGGCACCTACGTTCAATCCTCATCTTTACGTCGCAAGCTCATAAATGTTTTCGAGGTGAGCGCTGATGTGCCTCGTACTTATTCTTTCCGTCGAATATATATCTGAGCGGCTTCTTACTTGCCAGACTCGACTAGTATAGCTACTGGTTACTCAGAGGTAAGTAAAGCCTGGAGTGTTGTCGTTGCAGCTCAAAGCAGTGGGCGGGTAACCGCAGCGATCATTTATTAGTTCCGTTCATTAGCCATTTTTTCTGGTACATGTTTCCTTCCAAAGGAAAGTTTGCCTACGTACGATACCAGGGGATAATTCAAAAATTGTGCTTGCTTTTGCAATACTTTGCTGTAGGCTGCAGCATCCCTAGCATGACTGAAGGATCGCCACGGTAAGCGACAAGAAACCAATTGTTTATGCCGTGCTCTCAGTTCATGTGTAGCTCACTGCTATGGTGGCCATATACTATTTTTAGGAGTCTGCGCTCCGCTTGTTGCTTGTACCGTCCTTATCCTGTTGGTCATCACCCATCACGTGAATATTTCTGTTCCCAGACCTTTTTTTTTTGCCAAGAACCTTGTTACAGCCGCATGTTGCATTGCCTAGGGTGATGGTCGGCTAAGGGTCCTTTATTGGCCTATGGCAACGGTTGTAGCGTGGCTTTATCAAATAACAAGGGATACTGACGGCAGAGTTTCGATTGCTGAGTACAAGATGTTCAATATGTCAGCACAAGCTGCAAGTTGATGAATAATGACGAATCGCCTCAAGAACCTAGATCCTATAAGTATCTCCTCTATGTTCGCTTTATGGTGGCTTTGGGGCTGCACTTAAAAATTGGCCTTCAATAACTATATCAAAAACAATGGGCTACAAGTCAAATTTTAGGAACACGTTTCTGGTAGACGTACTCGAAAGAGCTGGCTTGGTCAAGCTTGAACCAAATTTCTTGGAGCAGGCTGTTTCATCAGATGGTTCTAATGGGAGCAAGGATTCCGAGGATCTGGAGGCTTTCGCAGAGTCCGGTTCTGTGCATCACACTAACTTTGATGAAAAAGATCCGTTTTTAGTTGACTGGAATGGCCCAAATGACACAGAAAACCCTTTGAACTGGGGCCGTGGTAAGAAAGGATTGGTGGTTTTTGAAATGATGCTGCTTACGTGCGCTACGTACATGGGGGCATCGATTTACACACCTGGTCAGCAGGCCATTCAGGAAGAGTTCAAAGTTGGCCATGTTGTGGGAACCCTCAATTTGTCACTGTACGTGCTGGGCTATGGTCTCGGACCAATTATATTTTCCCCTCTTTCTGAAGTTGCCAGTATCGGTCGTCAGCAAATTTATATCATTACGCTATTCTTTTTCATGATTTTCCAAGTTGGTGCAGCTACGGTTCATAACATTGGAGGCTTGATAGTCATTAGATTTATATCTGGTGTACTCTGCTC
Organism: Lachancea nothofagi CBS 11611; assembly: GCA_900074755.1. Lineage (NCBI taxonomy): Eukaryota > Fungi > Ascomycota > Saccharomycetes > Saccharomycetales > Saccharomycetaceae > Lachancea > Lachancea nothofagi. The sequence continues at coordinate 2,303,240 of LT598447.1, forward strand.
TCCTTCTCTGGCAACCGGCGGCGGTACTATGGGTGACATTATCAGACCTGAAATAGTGTCAGTTTTCATTGGATTATGGGCCATTGGTGCAGTTGCAGCGCCGGTAGTTGCTCCTCTTTTAGGGGCAGCAATGGTTGTGGCTAAAAACTGGAGGTACGTTTTTTGGCTGCTCATGTGGATTAGTGCCACAACCTTAATACTGCTGGTTGTGTTTTTCCCAGAAACCCAGCACCAAAATATCCTACACAGACGTGCTGTTCGCATGAGAAAGCAGACAGGTGATAGCCGGTACTATACCAAACAGGAACGGATCGACTCTGAAATAAAGCCCAAAGCCTTCATGAAAGAGGTCTTTATACGCCCCTTTTTGATAATGGCTCTAGAGCCAGCAGTCCTCGCATTTGACATCTACATCGCCGTGTGTTACGGTGCATTTTACCTCTTTTTTGAAGCCTTTCCAATTGTATTTATCGGCATTTACAATTTTACCTTGGTGGAAATGGGGTTGGCTTATATGGGATTCTGCGTGGGTTGTGTGATTGCATATATCGCTCTTTTGATATACCTTGCCACATACATCGGTCCCAAATTTAAGAATGGTACCTTCAAGCCCGAAGACTTTCTCCCTCTATCAATGGCTGTCTGCTGGGCTTTGCCGTTTTCGTTGTTCCTCTTCGGGTGGGCTGCTCGAGTTCACTGGATAGTACCCATCATCGCAGAAGGGTTTTTTGTTTTGAACGTTTTTAACTTGTTCCAGTCTGCATTTGCATATTTGGCGATAAGCTATCCGCGATATATTGCTTCTGTTTTTGCCAGCAACGGTTTTTGCCGTTCAGTTTTTGCTTGTGCGTTTCCACTGTTTGGTACGGCAATGTACAACAATTTAGGCAGCGAAAAATACCCAGTTGCATGGGGATCATCTATCATTGGCTTTTTTTCTATCGCACTGGCAATTATTCCATTTGTGTTTTACAAGTATGGACCCCAGATGCGAGGCAGATCTCGCTACGCAAATTAGAAATTGTCTGGAGAATGAATTGGTAATCGAGATGCAAATGTTTTTGCAGACGACTTTGTACATCCTTTTTGTAACTACAGCTGGTGACTAATCCCATTAATTTGATAATCCTGTGGCTACCTAGACCTCTGAGTGCGAAGTTTTTGATGTAGGTCATAATTTCATAAAAGTAAATAGTATCGGGGAATAAATCATCAGCATCAACATGAATACCTTAATCGAAGAGCTCTGATAACATGAAATGCTTCAGACTGAATTGTCATTTGGGAGCCATCCTCATTTCTGGTTACAGTGACAGTAACGCACGATGTACGCGGAATAAATGAACAAAAGAATATTGTTGAGGTATGAGAGGTGGATGGTCTGAGATTTTATAGAGACTGAGCAGACGTGGCACTCAATATGTTTATAACTGACACAGATTATAGAGCCAGAAAGGCCCCTGTACACAATGTTGCGTTCCTCATCTTGAAAAACGAGTACTCATATATTTCCTATTATTACTGCACTCGGGGATGAGGGACTTTTTAAAAGGTCGAGTTCGTAGATCATCCGATGCTTGGAAGTGAGAACTCCGGACCCTTCAACAGATAATATACTTAAATATTTGTAACTAATTATTACTAAGGAGCTTTGCGAAAAACAAAACGTTTCTTCTACTGAAGTTTAGATATCACTAACCTGACGCCAATGCCGTTGGGACGCAGGTGTTAAGTAGGCCAAGTTTCTAATGACAGAACAGTACAAAGTGACAATATTAGATATTCGCTCCAGCGTATAAATTTAGATAGCGAATGAGAAGGCGGCGGGCTAGACGTTGATGTGCAGTAGTGCACATAGTCACACTGCGTCAGTCCCGTTGCTGCGCAGAATGGACATGGCTATCAACACACCCCAGGTTGGAGGAAATAATCTCTCTCAACTTCAACAACAGACTGATTTTCAACTTAGAAAAGTATCATAAATGGATTTTGGGAACTTGTTTTCGTAGCAGGTATCTACAGTTGAACGTCCTTTTGAGATCTCACAATACTTGCTTCAAGTGGCACATCCTTAATAGCCTATGGATTTTAGCTAGGGACTCTGGAGTCCGGTTAGTATTATTGTCACGGCGTCTTCTGACTTACTATCGAGAGCAGTGTTATGAAGAGTCCAACGTTATGCCAAACTAGCTTTAGTAATGCCGGCCTTGTCGGCAACTTTGTCCCATATTTCCAAGCCTTTGATCAGGGAAAACCTATTGTACCGCTTGGTGTATTTTTAGCCAAATAATTCGCTTGGATCAAATCATTCTCCACTTTTCGAAACTTTCTCTTGTGCCTTGGCTAAAAAGCCACCAACAATTGTAGGGCAAGCGTAGGAACAAATTTTCAGTTCCTTGAGAAGTGGGAACAACGAAAATTCCGTTGTTCTGGTAAATATATTTTAGTTGCCTTGGTGCACCGTGGGCAGAACATAGCTTCTACTTGCCCACTGGAAGTGTATTTTCCGCGCGTCCAGTGGGGTATATATCAAATTTTATTTTCTCAACTTATACAAAACGTTATGGCTTCTCAAGTTTCCTTTAGGGGAGAGCTTGGCTCAGGATAATGAAGATTAGGTAGTTCAACGTTTTGATGCCCAAAAGTCGAAAAGACTCATCAATTGACTCATTGAATATTTATTTACCCAGGATTTCTTCCGAAAATCCCGAGCCTTCGTATACACCCCTCATTTTCCGGTAGATCTGAGCAGTGTCCAGCTCTGAGATACCGTACCGTTCAATATTTTCACGTATTTAAGACCATCTTAATAATCTGCAATAAACTAGAAAGTGAAACCTGCGCAAATGATACTGGCTGAATTTGACATGACTCATTCAGCTGCAGTTAGATGTCACTCGAATGTTTTCTCGTTAAAGAGTTGTCTGCTTTGAGAGACTGTGGGCCACGCTCTTTCCCAGCGAAGCACTCACACAAAAATGTTCTGTAAAGGAAATTTTATGATATTTCATCTCTTTAAGATATGGTCATATCTGTTATTGACTTGAAAAAAGATCTAAGGCGCGGGGAACCAAGGATATTGCCAAATATATAGTTTCAACAAGCTAACCAATTGCATATGCGCTACAATGCTCACTAAGGCATTTATATTCGAGGGAAGGTTAAGTCGCTCTATCTGATTTAGAAAGCAAAGCCCAACTTGTTCATCACCCAGTACTATGTGGAAATCAACGTCGACGTTTCGATCTTTCACGTCTCGTGATCGGCAACAGGATAGGTGAATCCGACAGGTGGTAGTTGCGACAGACTTTGGTAAGAAGTCAACCTCTTCAATAGTACTTGGATTAAGACGCGCCCTTGTGAAGACGAGAATGGAGACAAGAAATCGATTCACAGTTCACTTGTGTTAACCACTAGGCTCCAGTAAGAGCTGCTTAGGTAACAATATATAGTAGGCACGATGCATAAACGACTTAAAACTTGCAAGAGAGCCGAGACCGCGTGATTGGAGTCAAAGCGCGTGTCCACTATTCTGACGCTCTCCAGCTTTCTATACATCGAGTCCTAAAATACTGCAACAGCACCAATGACCACTGAAAAATCTACCTACACAATGCAAATGAGCTTTGTGACAATCTTATAGTTCGCCAAAAGTACTAGGTTCTCTCGAAATTTCTTGCCGAGTATTTATATCTACAAAGGATCATCTTTCAGTTAGAATGCGAGCAATTTACAACTAACGTTGTATTTTGGTGAAAGCCTTTCAAGAACCTTGTTTTATCACGAACTCAAGCGCATACTTTTACTCACATCGGTTCTCGTTGCCACATTTTGACTGTCATGATGCATAACTCACTTTTCACCAATGTGCTTACCAAGCAATGGCAGCTTACTGGACCGGCAGTTGCGTTTAAGTCAGTGAAAAAGCGATACAGCTCCGTTTAGACATTAGAAAGTGAAGCCCTTTAGAGAATACAACTGATAATATTAAGTTGGATAATATATTCATTCCTTCACATGTTTTTGCCGCCCAGCTGATAAGGATCTATATCATTTTATCTTATCTTATCTGATAAGCACATGATATAATCTTTGAATAAAATATCCCTAAAAAAAGTTTTGTATCTGGTAGGAAAACGAACGTGTTGTAAATGACACAGTCAAGAGACAACAAAAAACTGCCAAGACACAGAAAAAAAAGCTAAAATGAAGTCATCTTTTTGAGCGTTTGATAATCATTCGTAAGTTGAGTATTCCATGACTGTGGTACTAGGCACTGAAGGTTGAGTCATGTCACGCACAAGAAAGCTCTGCAAATTTTACTATTTGCATTTTTTTGAACTTTCCTTGAGTGATTGAACCTTTTTGTTCCGCTTTAAACCTCATTGTTTTTTTCCGCTCGAGAAACTCACTCGCTCAGGACTTTCCTTATCCAAGCTTCGCAATTCACACTTTCAGAGGATTGCTAACATGTTGGGAACACCAGATTAGGATCGCCGATATGATCGATCTTCTCATATCTTGTTTAAGCATTCCAGTATTAGCGCGGCAGGTCTAAGCGAGATAACGTATCTTCTTATCGAGCAGCGCGGTGGTCTTCCGAGACAATGACTTGGTGACTTTCGAAAACAGTCGACGCGCCATATACGTGCGGTACGCTCTGCATATATTGAGCATGCCCAATCGTATTTCCTAGTGTCACCATCTCGTTGGTCTCACGGTACAGCACAGCACAACACAGCACAGCACAATGCCTAAGGAAATCAACGAAAGCATGCAACTTTGGGGAGGCCGCTTCTCTCAGGAAACCAACCCCATCATGAGTGAGTTCAACAGGAGCTTTCCGGATGGAAAACTCATGTACCGCGAGGACTTGCAGGGAACCGCAGCGTATGTCCTGGCACTTCACACAGCGGGAATCTTAACCGCAGATGAGCTTCAAGAAATTAACCGTGGCCTCGAAGTGATATTAACCGAATGGGAAAGCGGTAGTTTCCAGGAAAAATCCGGCGACGAAGACATTCACACTGCCAATGAGAGACGCCTCACCGAGATCGTGGGCAAGGTTGGTGGTAAAGTGCACACGGGTCGCTCACGCAACGATCAAGTGTCTACGGACGTGCGCCTGTACGCGCGCAAGCACCTGCTCTTGGCGCGCCAGTACTTAAAAGATCTCATCACGTGCCTGGTTCACCGAGCGCGGGATGAGATAGACGTGCTGATGCCTGGGTACACACACTTACAGCGCGCGCAGCCTATCAGATGGGCACATCTTCTGAGCTCGTATGCCACGCAGCTAACCGACGACCTTCAGCGGCTGGAAATGGTACTGAACATCACTAACAGGTGTCCGCTTGGCGCCGGTGCGCTGGCGGGAAACCCATATCAGATCGACAGACAGCTCTTGGCGGATCAGCTCGGGTTCGCACAGGTCATCGGTAACTCGCTGATGGTTGTAGGGGATCGTGGGTTTGTGACCGACTCTCTGTACTGGGGATTTAGTGTTGCGTCCCACCTGTCGCGGATGGCCGAGGATCTGATCCTGTACTCTACTGCAGAATTTGGCTTTGTCAAGCTCTCCGATGCGTACTCCACAGGGTCCAGCCTCATGCCGCAGAAAAAGAACCCCGACAGCCTGGAACTCCTCAGAGGCAAATGTGGGCGATTGTTTGGTAACCTGGCCGGCTTCATGATGACAGTGAAAGGCTTGCCCTCGACTTACAACAAGGACTTGGCGGAAGACAAGAGGGCATTGTTCGACACCCTCGCTACCATCCAAAATTCGCTGCAAATTTCTACAGGTGTCTTTTCTACGCTATCTATCAATACAGGGAAGATGAGAAGCGCTTTGTCCACAGACATGCTGGCCACGGATCTCGCAGACTACTTGGTCCGAAAAGGCGTCCCTTTCAGAGAGTGCCATAATATAGTAGGAAGAGTGGTCAATGCTGCCGACGAACTCAAATACAGCGGCATAGACATTTTGAGTTTGGAAGAGTTAAAGGCCATCGATGATAGGTTTTTGGAGGACGTACATATTGTTTTCGACTTCGAGAGCAGTGTTGAAAAGAAATCGGCAAGAGGAGGGACGGCCAGATCTGCTGTGATCGAGCAACTAGACTTTATCGAGAGCAAGATTGCCGACCTGTGAGATGATGCAAAGTCATCTAGTAAAGCATTATAAAAAATGCTTCACCTGATTTTTATTTGTAGTGATTATATTAAATAACTAAATCCAAACTTACATCAATACAACAATTGATTTAAAGAATATCGTGTTATAATAAAATCAGCACTCCCGCTCTCCGCACATCTCTAAAAGTTGGGCACCTTCAACCTGTCTCCGATGATAACATACGGTAGTATGGTGTTCGAATGGCCCTTTTTCAAATTGTTCTCAGGGTCTGCGAACAAACTAGCAAAAAGCTCCGAGCGAACACCTTCAACTCAGATTTTCCAGCGTACCAGCAGTGTATCCAACAGGATACTCACGCAGCTAAATTAGTAGCCGACTGTAGTAAACAGAGTAATGCAAACACTGAAAAGTGTTGTACGGTCGTTAAAAATATAGCGTGTGAGTCGATTAAAAAAACTTCTTCGGTAGACTTAAGAATCATTTGTCGAGTCTGTTACCACGCTGTACATGCCCAGGGAATAAGGTTCTGAAAGCCGCGAAAATTAGCTCCTACTCGTCGACGGTTCACCTTTTATTTTGGTGCGATACAAGTAAGGATAATGAATGGGGAAGTAAAGATGAGTGGTTGAAGTGGTCAAAGTGGCAAGAAAGAAAAGCAGGAGATGAATATAGCCTTTAAAAGTTAGTAAGGTGTAACATCATGTCAAGCGGTTTTGGGTTCATATATCTTAAGCTTACCAAGTATTCAGTTTGGCACTCAGTAGGCTCAAGCAATGGGCTCCTTAGAAAGAATGATCTCTGCAACCCGAAGGCATTGCCATTTATTGTTTTATCATGAAGAAATGACGCCTGTTCTCAAGAAATCCAGTGCCAAGGTCCCTCAAAAGAGATATTTTGCGGCTGAGGACGTTTTGTAATGGAGATCGAGTTCACACCGGATGCGGTCGAGAGACTCAAAAGCAACTACCCTGATATGGCGAGAGTTTACACCACGATACAGAAACTATGGTGCCATCGATACCGCAGTATGCCAAGGTACGACGCTATTTGCTGGGATGCTAGGCTTCGAAATACAACGATTGTGCGTGTTCAAGTGTCAGATTGAAAGGTCTTGCAAAAATGAAACTAATAGCGAGTCGTCGTTATCTTCATCGTGGCTCCTATCTTTTGAAGCTCTTCACGTCGCCCCTGCTTTCCATATCGGTGGATCTAACATCTAAAGGTCTATGGATAACCTACAAATCAGTCTTAGTTCATATCACATGGCTCATAGATTACCCAAACTCCCTGCGATACGTCTTTCAGACAGTTTTTCGGATTCCACTTTCTCCATTGTTCCAAAAGGTAATCTCGTTATCGGTGAGGAACCCAAGCTATCAAATACTATTGCTCATATCTCTGCGATTACATCTCGCTGTCACTCGCCTTGTAAATAGTGGAATTCTGGCAGTTGTCTGTTCTCGCTACTTACTTCCTGGCAAGACTATTCAACGCCAGCTCTTTCCCTTCAACAACAGCTATCGCTAGCTTTTACAATGGAGTGAACGCCAAGCTATAAAACAGCCGCATTGGTTTTAGCTGTAGGCCAGTTTTCGCCTTGACCTACTGTCACCAAACAATGTCTTCTCTAAAACACGAAGAACAAGTAAGCACGGAAACCTTCGAGGGTCAGATCGTAGATGCGAAGAACGTCACAGATGGCGATTTGGCCATGGCCATCGCAGAAGAATCTGCAGGCCTCGAAGTCGACGAGCGTACTTACAATCGCCTTCTCCGGAAAATCGATTTCATTATGCTCACGGTTTTGTCTCTCATCTCTGCCTTCCAGTACATGGACAAGTCTTCCAGTAACTACGCCTCTGTCATGGGAATCAAAACAGACCTGAAAATGGTGGGTAACCAGTACAACTGGGTTGGAACAAGTTTCTACCTGGGTTTTCTCATTTTTGAAATTCCCACGTCCTGGTCCCTGCAGCGATTGCCACTCTCCAAGATTACGTCTGCATATGTCATTTTGTGGGGCGTTGTCCTGTGCCTTACCTCGCTGGTGCATAAGTACTCCGCGTTTATCGTCACCAGAACTATTCTTGGTATCCTGGAATCGTCCATTACACCCGCGATGGTGCTGTTCATGTCCCAATGGTACAAACGCGAAGAACAGTTTTTCCGCACCGCTATTCTTGTCGCTTGGAATGGTATCGGCGGTCTGGTAGGCGCTTCCATTTCCTATGCTCTTTACAAACGGGAACTTGAGGGCACTTTGTCCATGGACGCCTGGAGGATCATGTTCATCATTGTTGGCCTTATCACCATTATTAACGGAGTGCTTATTGTTTTGATCATTCCTGATGTCCCGTCCAAGGCTTGGTGGCTCACTAAAGAGGAGAAACTTTACGTCGTTGAGCGCATTCGTTCCAACAAACAGGGTTACGGTAACAGACACATCAAGTGGGAGCAGATTTTTGAGGCTCTCAGGGACCCCAGATTATACCTCTACTTCTTCCTTCAAGTGGCCGTAGCCATCCCCAATGGAGGATTTTCAAACTTTAGCGCGCAGATGATTGCTGGCTTGGGCTACAGTAAAGGCAAAGCCTTACTTATGGGCATGCCAACCAGTGGAATTTCTTTCGTAGCTTTGGTCTTCTTCGGCTACCTGTCAACCATCAGAAACCGTCGTTTAGACATTGCGTTTGTTGGACTGGGGCTTAACTTGATTGCTGGTTGTCTGATGGCATTTGCAAAGCCACTGCACGCCCAATTGGGTGGTTACTACATCTTTGGTATCTCACCCATTCCTTACATCTGCATCCTCAGTTGTATTGCCTCCAATAGTGCTGGCCACTCCAAAAAAGTTTTCATGGGAGCTGTTTCAATGATCGGGTATTGTACCGGTAACTTGATTGGACCTCAAACGTTCAAAGAATCGCAGGCACCACACTATCAGGGAGCCAAGACCGCTATTGTGGCCTGTTACTGTATCGCCTTCGTGATCTTGGCGGCCATCTATATTGTAAACGTTCGCGAAAACAAGAGAAGAGACAGTTTGAATGAGAAGCTTCCGCTAAGCATTCAGAACGCCGAGTTTGCTGACCTTACGGACTTCCAAAATCCTGAATTTAGATATGCTATATAGTAAAGATAAGCCATGGTGACAGTGGTATTAGTGAAATTATGTAAAATGAAATTGATTAGTGGATACTCGTCTAGTAATTCGGAATTGGCGGAGTGCTCTCGAAGGCACCGTTCAGTGCTATCATTGGAGATAAAGTGGCATGTAGATGCGAAGTTTAAGACTTATCATGAACTCGAGGAGATTACATCAACGCAGAAATCTCTATGCTATTCTCTTCCAGATCCTCTGTTCGGCTTCAAAATTGCCGGAATTCTGGATAGCTTGGATCATAACGCGACATAATAGTGAATAGTGATATGATTTAAGTCTAAGGGCCGAGGAGGAGTAAACGGGATTGCTTCGAATCGCCATGATCAGATACACCATACGGCAAGGTAACTAGCCCCCGTTTCATAACCATAGCTTGCTATCTTTCTCTCAAACTTCGGATAAAAACAAATTTATACAGGAGATTTAATGTCATCATTCGGCACCTTAACAAGTACTTCCTTGCCGTGTGGATTTTTTGCACATTAACGCAAAGCTACAAGTGCTAGAAACTTAAATATCAATTTTATACTTGCTTTACGTGCTTCCCCAACTATTTACTGTATTGAGATGTAGTTCTTATAATTATTTTCGACTTGAAATTATCCACAATGCAAAAGTATAGCCAAAATGCGTCCTCGTCAATCTAAATTATTTTCTTCCAAATAGAAACGTTTGTCGGAATGTCTTCAGGATTTTGAGCGATGTCTTCAAAGATCGACTTCAAATCCACCTCATGAGGACGCAAGTACCTCGTCTTTTTGAATAACTTCCAAAAGGTAAACAAACCGATAGCAAGTGGGATAATAAAATATCTGGTGAAAAAGGACTCGATACTGAAGTGGCCATGAATAAAGTTGTAGAACCCACCGGTAAGTAGAAATATAACGGACATTATACCGGAGAACCAAGCCGCATAGGGTGCAAGACGCGTGTGGTACGGCAGATCCGATCTAGAATAACCTTGGGCCTTTAACGCTCTGTCCATGTGAATGTGGTTGGCAGAGATTAGAATCCAGCGCAACAATGTGTTAGATGAGACCAGTTCTTGGAACCAACTAAAGACTGCAGATGAAGACTCGGAGCACGACATGTAAGCCAGTGGCAAAAACGCCGAGATGAAAAGAATTCCGACCCATGGAATACCTCTCTTGTTGGTGGTCAAAAAGATCTGTGGAGCTTGCCTTTTGGTGGCAAGCGCAAACAAGTTACGCGAACCTTCTACGATTGCCAGGTTACCAGCAGACCAAGCAGAGGTCAAAACAATTGCATTGACGATGTGTGGTAAAACTTTAATACCTGCTCTGTTCATGGCAATAACATAAGGACTGGACTTGGCGGTACCCGTACCGCTGGCAATTAGCTTGTCATTATAAGGGACAATCAAAGTCAACACGAAAACTGCCAATAGATATAACACTATTATGCGAACGAAAACGTTTTTTGCACCATGGTAAATTGCGTGTCTACTGTTCTTAGTTTCACCGGCCAAGATGGCGATGTTTTGGATTCCACTGTAAGAGTAGACAACCGAGGAGATTGCCGACCAGAACCCAACAAATTTACCAATGCCACCATCGACAAGGTAGTTCGCGAATGGACCTGGGTCTTTCCAGTAGTGGAAGCCTAGCCTTGCCTGGCCTTTGGCACCGCCCAGATCGATGACCAATCCTGTAATAATCAAAATGAGAATCAATAGAACCTTCAACCACCCAAAGAGATACTCCACTTCACCGTAGAATCTAATGGTGTAGATGTTGGTCAAAACAAAAAGCACTCCGAAAATGGTGATGAAAATTCCCGAATTGAGATCTGTCCAGTATTTCATGATGACAGCCGTGGCTGAAAGTTCACCTGGCATCAAAGAGGAGTATGTGGAAATCCACCCAAATGTGAATCCCACCGAGTCGTCAATGAACTGCTCCGCGTGCCTGATCGTGGCACCTGTGGCGGGCATGAAAGCGGCCACTTCAGCGATAGCTATCTGGTTACAGCCTACCACGATACCGACGAAAAGGTATGCTATGAGCATTCCCACAGGACCGGTCTTATGTAACGTACCACCCGATGACAGGAACAGACCTGTACCGAAAACACCCACCAGCGTCAACATCTTGATGTGACGTTCCTTGAGACCTTGCTTCAACTTGGTCCTGTCATTGTGTAGCACGCCCTGGACCGGCTCCTCCGCAATGGTTTCTACTTCCAGGACCTCTTCATTCACTTTTTCTTCGGTAGACAAGCGAGCTACCGTCGCAGTGGCTTTCAATTTCTCCTCAATGGAAGACGACATACTGGAATATAGTCTTTGAGGAATCTGAGGTTACCAGGAAAAGAACCCTATTGAATATTAGTCTCGAAACAGATCAAGTCCCCGTTATATGTACACGCTAGTCTCGATCCCAATCCTGCAATCAGGAGCCAGCTCCCAATCATCTCTTATCAGGCGCTGAATTCAGGGCGCACCATTTCTTTTACTTCATGCACTTTTTGACTGAAATTCCTGCTCGAAACTCTTGTATCTCGAAGATAGAGATGATCAGTCGTTCTTTCTACATTGCTGCGCTAGCCAAGCAAGCACATGCAGGTGTAAAGTGTCCTTGCTCATCGCACATGAGGCCAAGAGCCTTACAGTATTCAGTTTTTTTCTTACTTGCAGATAATGCAGGTGTGATGCATTTGATCAAAAGAAGCAAATGTTTATCTGATGTGAAATCCCTGATAAGAAAGAAGGCATTAACTTCTCTCTTTGAGCTTCGCGGAAAGTTTCCATAAAGGTCGAATAGCGGGACTTTTAAGGCATGAACCACCGATATAAGTGATCGCTATAAACTTCCGCAAGAGTAATACCACAGGAATTTGACCAGTTGAACTAATCCTCATGGCAGGAATCAGCAGGATATGAGATACGAAGGCCGAAAAGGCTCTTACCATATCCAAAGATCAGTAAAGTTGAACTCGCGCGTTCAAATTCACTATGGTGCCGCGGCGTGTGGGCGGGAGGTCACTTTATACCACTGTGTCGCAGTCTCGAATGACTCCTCAACGCGCATTCTCCAGCAAGCATCGTTGATGAAACCAAACGTTTAGAATAGGCAGTGGCACCTCATCATATTTTAGCAACAAAAACCCTTACGGAACTGTGCCAGCTTTGTAGGGACGTGAGTTTCCGGGCACATAGGTCACTTGTAGTTTGCCCCGCTTTATTTCGCCATGCCGCCTCTTAACGACAAAATTTCAAATTGGCATTGTCGATATGGGGTGTTCGAAAAGCGTGAAAACTAGACGGCGTGATGGCAAGTTGCTGATCATACTCACTCAAGAACGTGAAGGCGTTCTCTGAAGACCAATTTATAAATGAAAAACAAATACGACAGATAATTGGGAAAGTCAATGTGTCGAAGTGCGCAGCGCTTGGATTTTGATACAAATGGAGTATATTCCTGCGCCTTAGCTACGAACCGTCTACGCTTTAAAATGCCAGTATCATAAGAATTGGATGCCTTGAATAGTTCGCCAAGGAATGACTGCATAGATTATTGACGAGAGCACGATCGGTACAACTTTCTCGCTACCCGTCATGTGATATCTCTATAACCTGCCATCCACGTACTTTGCTCGTATTTTTTACCGCGTGAATATCGTCTTGCACGTATCACCATATCAGATCGGGAATTACTTCGTGTCTGGATCAGCTAGAACAGGTACTTCTCGTTGGTAGTTATGGCCTTGTTTCTAATCTCACAAGTGGTCCATTCAATGAAGACTCGCCATTAGATTCCCCTTTCATTACCAAGAGGACTGGGTATCATTGTGCTAGTCGAATACTGGAGCTATAAGAACAACGACAGGCTAATGGACACTCACATCTGAGTTTATAGATCCCTTTCTTCGCCTTCTTCGTTAGTCTTTCTGGCATCACCAATGATCAACTTTTTCGCAGGTTACGCTTCCCATCATATACTTCCGCGTGAGGAAATCGTCAAAGCGACTGCGGAGCTTTTGCTTCCGGAGACCAGGTACTTTGACAACGACAGCAACGACAAACATCCGCTTGTCTATGGCAGCAACAGGGGCGCGGCGTGGGTCCGTGACACAATCGCTGACTTTTCCAATAGAGTATTCCGACTTCCAGAAGAGAGAAAAATGGCTACGCGACCAGAATTCTTGAACTTGACATCTGGCGCGAGTTACGGTGCTCTGAACATTCTACTTCAGACCACATTGCCGCACAACAATTATACTAGACAGGCTTTCATCGTGACACCTACCTATTTTCTCATAAATGACACTTTCGTGGACGCCGGATTTGCAGGGAAGACGACTGCTGTTAGCGAAATAGACGGCAATCTAGACCTGGAGTTCTTGGAGGAACGTATGAAACATTTTGACAGTATCAATAGTTGTGATTCAGAAGACGCTTCTTCGTTGAAAATGATCACAAACGTGGGCGGCTATAAAAAAATATACAGGTACGTCATTTATATTGTTCCAACATATGCCAACCCAACAGGATCTGTGTACTCTGAGCAAAACAGGGTTGCGCTACTGGAACTTGCCCGGAAATATGACATGCTGATCTTGTCAGATGATGTCTACGATTTACTGACATATGACAGCAAGGATGAAGACTGCTCAATTCCTAAACCTCCACAGTACCGCTTCCCACATCTAGACCGAGAGACATTGCCTGAAGGTAATGAGTACGGAAATACCATCTCCAATTGTACGTTTTCCAAAATTGTTGCCCCTGGCTTAAGAACGGGATACCAGGAATCAGTAAATGAGAAACTGACCTTCCAACTTTCTTCAGGAGGAGCGAACGTTTCAGGTGGCACGCCATCTCAACTAAATTCCATGATTATTGCAACAATGATTAAATCTGGGATAGTTGACGAAATTATTGCCAAGCTCATCAAGATCTTTCGTGAAAGATCTGAAGTGCTCAGCCAATCTATTGAGAAATATCTCCCCAAGGGCACAATATGTCCAAGATGCATAGGTGGTTATTTTACTTGGTGCACTCTTCCTCCAGGTTACGATTCCTCCGAAATTGTGGAAATTGCAAAGCTTGAGGGACTTGTGCTGGCGGATGGATCGCTATTTGAAGTAAAAGGTGATGAGAAAAACTGGGGCAAACAATGCGTCAGGCTTTGCATAAGTTTTGCAACTTCTGAGGAGATAAAAGAGGGAATGAGAATTTGGGGGCAAGCTTGCAAATTGTACGCTGCCAAGGTAGCATGAGTTTTACAACACACTCCTGAGAGCGTAAACTTACACGAATGGCGTTTTTTGTATTATTCAAGCCAAATGCATTTTCTATATCCATTTAGACATTGCGAAATAATGGATAGCTCTCAACAGAAAGCATTGAAGCAATTCCCTCATAGCCTCAGGAAGTCCCTTTTATGGCTTGGCTTACTAACAATTCACTGCCTTCAAAAACAAGGAAGATTCCGTGAAAGAATGTCCAGCGGTGAGAACTCTTGGCTACATTGAATTTGAACTCAAGACAAGATGGAAAGAAGCTCTTTTCATTGAGGCCACTTCTAACTTCTCCGTTCTTCATTGGATGTGTCTTGGCCACCATCCTTCTACCCCCCGATAGCTGTGTGCGCAAAGACGAGGCCGGTACCACGTACTGCTTTGTTACTACATCTCTAATATTTTCTAGTTAATTCACAGGCACCAAAATGGTTGCATGATACAGAAACGGCAGTTTCCCTACCCTAAAAAACGTTACACAATAAAACAGAGCTGAAATCATACTTTTCAGCTCATGGGCTTTCAATTTGAGGCCCTTCTCTTTGCGATGCCCATCGGTCGGTTGACAAGGACCTCTACTCTAGCTGAAATACGTCTGAGTGCATTATCTACCTTACAGTAACGAATCCCCATGGTTTCTACCATCAATGGAACACCATCATAAACCTGTAGAGTAGAAATAGCTACGCGGAAGACCAGAGAACAACTTCAGGTTTGTGATATGTCAGAGGCGTCCTTCGAGGCCAGCTATAGAATCGATGTCTTATATCTTAGGTGAATGCGAATGGTAATTAGGAGAGATTGAAAATGCCTTATTTCATTGTTTGTGAACTCCACCAATAATTCCAGAAGGCTAAGCATGTGCACCATTTAGCTTACTATTTTCACTGACAAGAAGTACATAGACTATAGTGAAAAGCGGAAATCAAAATTAGGTTTTGTTTTTGGCCTTTCCCTTACTTTGAGCCTATGTAAATAGGCTCCTAAATATTTCATAAGAGTGAAGAAGAGAGAAGTACCAATAAAATTGCTGCATCCCGTATTGAACACTAATATATTTATCTTCTTGCCACTATTCAACAATAAAAAAAATGCTTGAGCTCTTTTTTAAACGTGAAAACGTTAGATATTTCCAAAAGTGCATTTCGATGCGTCATACTTGCAGTTTCGCAAGGTCTTGGAAAAGACCGCCCGACTGAAAAAGGTGCCCTGATATCGTAAGCTCTCATATCCCCAGAGACACACCTTTTAAGAGATCTACAAATATTTGCCACTGGTTAGACGAATTTCTCGAGCATAACAGTAGTTTTTCAGTGTTTACCTTATATATTGCACATTACACGATACCGTTTTCATTACCTTTCCGTCGCTCGCAAACTTTTCTATAGATTATTTCATCGAACTATGAGCATAAACGTGTCAGGACCTCTGTGCTATTTCTAGATAGCGTCGCTTGCATCGTGAAAGACTATGATATAGTAGTACCAAATGATAAAAGTAGATATTTAATAGCATACCCATTCAGATAGTGAATAAGAATGCTGAGGTCCCGAAATTGATGTTGAATAGTGCCTATAGTCACACAAGTTTAGTCTTATTGCTTCCTAGGAGGTGCGTTCGAGGGAGGGTAGCTGACACATTAACTATCGTCCGGAACATTATCGTCACCACAACTCGTCATGCAAGTAACTGTATGATACTTATTGAGACACATCTGGTCAGTGGTGGTTAATTTGCTGAACTGGATATTTAGGTCGTTCATGATGTATTAAACAATTTGTATTCGAATCTGGAATTTTACTTATCTCTGCGCGATTATCTCAGCTCTGAGGATGATTCGTCGAGGGGAGTAACTAGTCGGTATTTATATGAGATGCTGTGAGCATGAAAGCTAATCCTCAGCTTATAACAATCATACGATACATCGTATTATACATTAGTAATATCCAACGAGTCATCAGTCAATTACCAGACCACTATAGCTTATCTTCTGGTACTAGCCTTCAGTCTGAGAAGATGTGTCGAATAGTTCATCGACTGATCAATGTTTGATGCTATCACTCTGTACTATTATGACATGGCTCTTCATCATGCCATTGACGTTATCTTAACAGTAGCACATAGATCCTGACAAATTTCGATGTCTTGTTCTCTATGCCGATATCGTACTAATCACCTTAAAAAAGACCACGGAGAGATGAAAAGAATCCCAGATCCTGATACGATATAGTTAGAATCCCAGACTGATACGAAACAATTAGACAGACAATGAACATTTTTAAACGGCCAGTTTAGCAAGATAAATGCTACTGAAGGGAGCATACGTCAGTCCTTACTACATTCCTCGCCTAGGTTACTGTGAACCTCTCTTAAAGCACCCGCTATTAGTCAGAATTCTTAGTTACGCGTGCCAGCATACAGCGACGCACATGATATACAAATGAAATTTCCGCCGAGGTGCTCGAAATTTATAAGTGCGATCTCTCACTTATATGCAGGTAGCATTCTATTTAAGCAAAGACACATGAAGTTGTTCGCAGAAAACACAAGGATTTAGAGGGAGAGGTTGGAATCAAGGGAACTGAGGGAGACGGCGAGAACCACCTGTGCTATGAAAGCAATTATCATGTGTGAGAGTTCAGGAAATCTGATATCGCGATGGATGTCTCGCTCAACCACTTTCAGTGCCGGAACAAATCTCAAATGTACAGATTGCTTTGCGACAATAAGAGCCTCTAAAAACATTATGGCAGCATAAAACCTAACCCAAGATCGAACACGAAAACGATAGCAACAAAGGAAATGCCATATCAACAGAAAACATTTATCATAACAACGCGAAAGGCTGTTTCTGACTCAAATGGATGCGGCTGACGCTTCCACGTCTTTTCACAACTTGACGCTAGATATGGCGAGTCTCGCGTGTGATTACCTGTCGGCTCCAATGGCAAAAAATCTTCCTGCTATTGGGCAGCCTATTGATTTTGTATCGCTAGTTGTTGAATCTGACTCCTATACCATGTGATCAAATGTCCTTAGACCAGTTGGATGCAGCTTCCCTTGAATACATGAATAAGTGGCAGCGACTCATGTGTGCTCTCATTTATTTGTCTTCGCAGCAACATTATCTCGACGCTTAAATTTAAAGACTGTACTGAACGAAGCGAGGGCTCTTTTTAAATGTACTTTCAAAGTAATTGGA
The DNA here is from genome assembly GCA_900074755.1 of Lachancea nothofagi CBS 11611. NCBI lineage: Eukaryota > Fungi > Ascomycota > Saccharomycetes > Saccharomycetales > Saccharomycetaceae > Lachancea > Lachancea nothofagi. Next base: position 2,321,003 of record LT598447.1, read on the forward strand.
TAGGACCCCAATGAATCCGCGAAGGAAACGTCTTGGGACAAAGAAGCTTTGGTCTTAATAGCTTGGGTGAAGCCCGGGTTGATTACTTGTAGGATATTTACCAGTCTCTCAATTGCCTGTTAGCTTTGTTCGTCGTACTATTGATAAGATTTAAGATTTTTTTTATCGGAGTTTAGATCCCGGACAGAGATAAGAATCTCAACTTTCATGGCCTGAGAGCATGAAACAGCCGGGACAGGCATTGCTAAGGCGTCGGAAACCGTTGAGTGAGCGGACCTGTTACACGCGGGAAAACATTTGTTTCTTCCGTCCTCGTATCGAGGCTCTCTAAATCGCTTCTTCGAGCTGACTTACTTCTTAGGGCATGTCACAATTTTGCATCCTATACTAATTTGTCACTGTCAAAAGTCGACACAGATAAACGAATTGAGGTGGACGGGAGGAATTGCTGACTTCAGTGGTTGAACAAGACAATAATCGCATCGAATTTGGCTAAATTAAGAACATCAGAGGTTCGGTTACGAAGCTGTGGCCTAAGGCACCTCAACTGAAGGTTTTGTCGAGGAGGCAGTCTCAATACATAATCGGCGTCCGTATCTCGGCTACTGATAGATCTCTAGCTCGTACTCATTTTATTTTTTATCCACACGCATGGCTCGAGACCATTAGGGCCCCATCTTTTAAGGCCAGTGTTCAAGGCACACAGGGGATGTGTGTGTACCCTGTGAAGTTCAACACACTCAGCAGACTGAATGCTCGATCGAATTGGCCTTCCGAACACCCGTGTACACTCCGTGCTCTTATGATCCTTCTGCATTTCACTCCACCGCCCTATTTTCTACCTTTTTTATCGCTATCTCGTTGGGGTGGGATTGGACTTACCTAATTAGGTTCAATGATTGATAACAAGACGCATTCGCAGCGATATCACCGCTACCGGACGCCATCGAGCCAGACACATACTAGGTATGTGGAATTGAAAGGGCGACCTAATACCAGCCAGCAATCTGAAGCATTCACCGAGCCATCTGATCAGATAAGAGCCGTTTTGAGCATAAATACAGGCTTCAACGATGGTCTCAATGGTTTGAAGTCTAATTGTCAGAATCTGCAACACTAAAGATGGCCAATAATTTAGAGAGGCAGGAGCTTCCGCTATCGCCTTATGCTTCCAAAATCATCATAGATAACTTGCACTCGCGTCAAAACAATGCGTCGCCGTACTCGTCAAACGTTAAGCACGAGAAGCAGCATGATCAAATCGATCACATCGTGGACCTTGAAAGCAGCTCTGTTGAACAGGATGAAGTTGACGAGACGAAGGTCGTCAGAAGGCTCAAATCTAGACACATCCAGCTGATCGCGCTGGGTGGGGCGATAGGAACAGGTCTCTTTATTGGTTCGGGCGGGGCGCTGAGTACCTGTGGTCCTGCACCTGTACTAATTTCCTACATGGTAATGTCACTTTTTGTCTGGTGCATCATGAATATGCTCACCGAAATAGTGTGTGTCATGCCTATCTCCGGTGAAACGTCGATGTTCTCGATGGTTGGTACATACTTAAACGTCCCGCTCTCATTCATGTGTGGTATCAACCTGTTTTATGCCATGGCAATGATTGCACCTGCTGAAATCACTGCAACTGCGATTCTAATACAATACTGGACAGACGCCAATTCTGCCATCTTCATCTCGATTTTCATTGTGATTACCGTTGGTTTGACAATGATGCCGGTCCATTACTTTGGTGAAAGTGAATTTTGGGTCTCTACGATCAAGCTGCTTTGTATCACGGGGCTGGTCATCCTGGGCATTGTTATCTTCTTTGGTGGGGCTCCCAACCAAACAAAAATCCTTGGGTTTCACTACTGGAACAGCCCAGGCGCTTTTAACCCCCACCTAGTCTCTGGGAATACTGGGAAGTTTCTAGCCTGTTGGACTGCAATCATAAAGAGCGGGTTCTCTTTTGTGTTAATTCCTGAGGTAGTTGTTTCATGCTCGGCGGAGTCCACAAGCCCTAGAAGAAATATGCCCAGAGTTGCTCAAAGATTTGTGTATCGCCTAGCTCTTTTCTACGTTTGTGGTTCGCTGGTTATTGGCATAATAGTTGCTTACAACAACCCTCGTTTGTTAAACGCCCTTGCAGAAGGAAAGTCGAACGCCGCTGCCTCGCCGTTTGTCATCGGTATCCAGGATTTCGGAATTCGAGTTCTGCCACACATTATCAACGCTTGCATTCTAACAAGTGCCTACTCGTGTGGCACGTCGGTTTTATATGGTGCTTCGAGAACACTGCACTCTATGGCGGTTAAAGGTTGCGTACCAAGAATTTTCGCAAAGACTAACCGTTTTGGCACTCCATACTACAGTACTGCTGCTGCCAGTCTGTTCTGTCTGCTAGCATACCTGAATTGCTCCGACTCTTCGAGTGTGGTTTTCACCTGGCTATCAAACATTGCCACGATCTCGGGATTCGTCGACTGGATGCTAGTATGCGCAGTTTATATACGTTTCAGAAAAATCATCGACCACGCCGGTATCAACGACAGAGTGCCTTACAGAAAGCGGTTCATGATTCCCTTGGCTTATTTCGCTTTTGGTTTCTACGCAATTTTGAGTTTGACCAATGGGTACTCTGTTTTCATCAAAGGCAATTGGAGCACAAGTAATTTTTTTGCGTGCTACACCACAATCGGTTTGGTGGTAGTTTTGTACCTGGGCAGCTCCATTTACTACAAGACCTGGAAGCTCAGGGATATGGACGAGGTAATCGCCGAGATTCTGCCCAAGATTGACATTGCCGACGAGGAGGAGAGAAATGAGATCCCGGCTGTACCAAAGAACTGGATGGAGAAAGTTTGGAATTTCCTCATTTAAATATTCATAGACATTTGTTTTAAATACTACAATTAATGCTAAATTGAGACTTACTTGCTAAGTCGTTAAAAATCAGGGCAGCAGTAGGTCAAACAAGTGCTTCAGTCAACATTGCACGCTTCATGAGCGGTTCAACAACAGAGCTGGCCTTCACCACAAATGGTCAATTTCAATTTAGCTCCTAATTTTCTCAGTCACATATTTAAGTTATTAGAAACCGAGTATTTCCATCTTATATATGTTGTAATTGATTAATTTTATTAATCAGAACAACAATAATCTTTGAAACATAATAATGTGGTATTAGCTTGAACCAGCCCTTAAATAACTAATTCATAATCGAAAGGCGCAAGAGGCACATGTATTTGTATGTATGTATTAGGCAATAAGAAAAGCGACCTGCACTCGATTCAATGCATACCGAGCTTCCTATATTTGTCCACCATCGACCAATACATGTGTTTCTGGCGATTCCGAATCCAGGGTCCAAAGAAGACCATTGGAAGAAATGTGAGGTTGGCAGCCAAACATAGGAACGCGACGCTGATGAAACATCTTTTGTAACCTAGATCTGTAACCCAGTCCGTAATCCCGTAACTTACAGCAAAAGACATACAGTTACGGATTAAAATCACAACAACCATTGCCTCTGTGTCAAGCTCCTTATATGTGTCCACCACATAAGTCGCTGAGGAAGCAATTGCGAAGATTCCACAGCCTCCCAAGAGGCCCATTCCGAAAACAAGGCCAAACCAATGGATTTCGTAGTACGCACCGACCCCCCATAGAATGCAAGCGAAGCAGCCGAGAATGCAATATAAAAGTAGAATCCAAAGCCTATCTTCTGGTTTACTTAAGCCAGTTCCTCTCCAAAGCGCGATACGCACCTTGAGCCAATCAGAGCACATACCTGACATAAAGAAAAGAATAACACTGAATGTAGTCGGCGAAAGATAAGCAACACCCACTATACTCGAGGAAAAGTTATAAGGAGAACCACCAAGGATTAGGGCAGCTGTCGCATTCAAAACATTAAACCACACAAGGGAGCTACCGTAAAGAAACCCAGCCCATACAACCACTGGGAAACGAACCATGAGAAAGGGCGCAAAGGCGTAATGCTGAAGAAGAAACTTTTTTCTTCTACCACTGAACAAAGACAATTTTTGCCAGTAAGTCTTAGTTCCATGATAAGCGGGTGCGTAGTAATTGGAATTAACAACTTCCACATTACTTGTTTGGTTCACAATGTTTACGTTCTCCGTATAATCATCTGTATGCGATGAAGCGTCCATGGCATTCGATTGGGATTCATTTTTCTCACCGAGTTGGTCAGCTTTAGAATTGTGACCCATAACCTCGTCAATGTTAGTGAAGACAGAACCCAGCTGCTGCTGACGAGATGCCAAAGTAATAACCTCCCCAGTGGTCGCATCCACTTTCAATTTACGGTCATAGTTGGTCTCTTCCATAAAAAAGAATAAGAAAAGGAAACAAACGGCTCCAAAGATAGCACACCACCACATAACCCATTCCCAGCCTTGACCTTCAGAAATAAATCCTGCAACAAAGGGGGCCAGGAATGAAGCACACAATAAGGTCAACCCATATAGAGACAATGCAAAAGACCTTTCATGCTCAAAGAAAAGGTCACTCATTGATATTTCTGGAAGTGACTCCATAGATGATCCGACAAAACCTTGCAAGATCTTCGAAGCGATCCATTCACCATTAGACTTGGTGTAAGGGGGCCACACACATATCATAGCAGTGGCAAGCATAGAAAAAAGATAAACTGGTCTTTTACCATATTGCAATGCCAGTGGTTGAAACACAAGACATCCAATACCCAAAAACAAAAACATGTAACCAGTACCGTTGTTAAGTTCGCTCAGCGTGATAGTAGTATTGGCTTCGATATTGGGAAGCACCGAGTATATAGCAGCCGTGGGGATACAGGCCCCTAGAGTGTATACCAAAACACAAGCGACCGCGGTCCACTTGCGGAGCGGCGTCCAATTAAGTGGATCGTCAGGATCGTCAGAAGGTGTAGGGATGAAAACGATTTTTCCCTGCCGGTCACCATCTTTCTTCTTTTCATTGAAGTTGACAAGATGTGAATTGCCCGGAATTGCTTCGAAGTCTATAGCCGCTGTCATCTTTGAAGAATGATGGTGCTTAGTGAATACAACCTCATCTCAAGCTCAAGTTTCATGGCCAACCTCCCGGTTTCTATACAAAGGAAAACCTAGTATAAAATCAAACTGACATCTTGATACGCTATCGTAATCGCTTTTGTCTGATCAATATAATTTCCGTATGTCTTGATACGCTATCTCAAGGAATAATTCTAGATCTATGTACCTTCGTTAAGAACTGGAGCGTTTAGAACTTCGCTTCGGAAAACGCCAAGACTTGCCAGCAAGATAACGAATGCAATATTGTCAAGCACCAGAACTAAAAGCCAGCTGTCTTGACACGTCTATTTAATCGCGCTGTGTATTCTGAAAGTTTGCCTTATCAGCAATATCTACATTCAAAAAAGGCTAATTAAACGCGTATGGCTTTGCTCTATGATATGAAGCTCAGAGCACGTGAAAAAAGGATCGCGTGGGGTTTCATTTATCACATCAACTCGGGCGCATCGGTTAAGTAAACAATGCCATCGAAATGTTGTAAGAATTGTACTTTGTCATTTCACTTTTGACCCGAAACATCCATCCGAAGGTACACAATAAACATCAAGTAAAGAAATGCGCCATTCTAGATAGGATAGGTGGATCTCATGACTGAGATGAAGACAGAAAAAGTACCAGAATGATTCCGATCTTAGTTATTCAGTATCTCTTCTACTAAAAAGTTGCTATTATTCTTTACTAATTTAGTTGCTGTCTCCATTGATGTGGACAGGCAAGTGTCGCCAGTAGTTGTCGCCATGTAGATCACTCTTATCTAATCAAACGCACGAAAAGCACGCGAAGGGAGAGGTAGTCTCTCATACTTCCTTCGGTAGAGCACCTCTGAAATTTCCAGGGGTCATGGAGAAATTTGCTTGGCAAGATCGTCCTGATTTCCGAACCGAATGAGTGGCTGTGCAGAGATTTGTTGGCGGATCTAATGGTTGCTCTTTCACTCCAGCGGGAATTGGCTTTTTTGCATTGTTCTCGCGATTATTTTTTCCGTAAATGAACAGATAGCGATCGCGTTTATTTGTCGAATCAGTCGTGCGGTAACTCGTGTAAAAAGGACTACGTGCTCGAACAGGGTTCGGAGATGGAATGACTGTAATTGATCACGAATAGTCAGAAGATGGAAACTCCACCAAGATCAAAGGTATAAGAACTTGCCCTCATATGTATGAGAACATATCGCAATTCATTCTACCAAACTGCAAGCAATTACGTCTTGAACTTGTCACGTCTACTCAAATTAGAGTTTATTATGTCTGCTACGGTTTTTCCGGAAATTCCTGATGTACAGAAAGCCGTTATTTTCCAAAGACATAATGGAGAGTTAGAATACAAAGATATTGAGGTGCCCTTACCAAAATCCAATGAACTGCTGATCAATGTAAAATATTCTGGAGTGTGTCATTCTGATTTACATGCATGGAAGGGCGACTGGCAATCAGAGACAAAATTGCCCCTCGTGGGCGGCCATGAAGGGGCCGGTGTAGTGGTAGCCATGGGGGAAAATGTGCGTGGGTGGAAAATCGGGGACTATGCTGGAATTAAATGGCTGAACAGCTGCTGCTTGTCTTGTGAGCAGTGTGAATTATCTAATGAGCCTAGTTGTCCAGAGGCTGACATTTCAGGTTACACCCGGGACGGCTCTTTTCAACAATACGCCACAGCTGATGCAGTACAGGCTGCTAGAATCCCAGCGGGCACGAATCTAGCAGAAATATCTCCAGTATTGTGCGCTGGTATTACTGTGTATAAAGCTTTGAAAACTGCTCATTTAAATGCTGGAAACTGGGTTGTCATCTCAGGCGCTTGTGGTGGCTTGGGTTCCATGGCTATTCAATATGCCAAGGCCATGGGGCTCCGCATTGTTGGAATTGATGGCGGATTTGAAAAGGAGCGATTGTTCAAAGAGTTGGGCGGGGAGATCTTCATTGACTATACTAAGTGCAAGGACATCGTTCGAGAAGTCATAAGTGTAACACACGGAGGGGCACATGGCGTTATCAACGTTTCTGTTTCAGAGGTTGCAATACAAGCATCGACTGAATATTGCAGGGCCAATGGAACTATCATTTTGGTTGGTATACCGAGCGGTAGCAAGTGCATTTCTGACGTTTTTAACCACGTCGTCAAATCTATCAAGATTGTCGGGTCCAGTATTGGAAACAGAGCCGATACAAGAGAAGCCCTCGATTTTTACTTAAGAGGTTTGATCAGACCTTCAATTGAGGTAATGGGCTTATCACAGTTGCCGGAAATTTTTGACAGGATGGAAAAAGGTCTTATCGCCGGTAGATGCGTAGTAGATACCTCAAGATAGATTTGCTCTATGTAAATAAAAGTTTCTGCCGGTATTAAGTTCTGCTTTGATTTTATACCTTTCCCGAGGTTTCTGGACAAGTGTTTCGAGTTCGGTGCCAATCGTCTGGATATATGAGTGATGTGGTTTTCAAAATCAAACTAGGGCAGGCCTGAAAACCCATCATGGGTACCATAGCTGAATTATATCCTGAACAACAAAACACATATAATCATACCAACACATTGCTGGAAATTCCTTTCTAGACTCATGTAAAAAAGGATGAGCCGTACGACATATAAACTGCAAAGCAAATCAGCTTAACGCAAAATAGTCCCATAAGTTGTACACCGTTGTTGTCCAAAAGGAGTCTCTGACTCTAGTTCATAGCTCAAGGGTGAGGTGACAGATGACATGGAATGGAGATCTCTCGGTTCGAACAAATAAGATCAACTTGCGTATGTTTGATTCAAGCACCTGGACAGGCACCTGTTTCCTCACCATTGAAGACTTATTGGTGCTAAATTAAAAGCTAAATGTGTGGCCGTGTTACGTGCCAATACCTTCGAATCAAAGGAAATGCTAATTAAGGTAAAAATGGAAAAAAAAGTAGAAGATAATCACAGGTGGTATTGCTTAAGTAATTATCTAGATAAGCAATAGGCAGGAATCCAGTGACAACTATTCAGTAACTCGAAGGCGGAAATTTGAAATTCAATGACCAACTTACACTGCCCTCACAAAACTGGACCGCGTAGCCCAACTACTTAGAGGGTCAAAGAGAGTATCTAGGTCTCCTTAATACGTATTACTATCAAACGCAAATCAGAGATAAGTGCAGGGTAAATGCCGACGCTCGAACTAAATCAACCAAAACAAAAAGGGGCGACAGGTTCATCGGCTCTTGAAAAGTCGGATACAATGCTAACCACTCCGTAACGTATCCTTCCCTCTTCATATCGCACTAATCATATTGCATTAGATAGCCTATTTTTTTTCTATGCTTGGGAAAAAATTCCCCGTTTTTCCTCCCCACAGAGCTTCCCGTTATCACATATCAATAGATTTGGTTGCTCCTTGATCTTATTGTATGTCGAACATTTAATTTCATGAGCATTTAAGTGAAAAAGAGTTGTCTCATTCAAGGTCAATTATCTGGCTTACAATATAGCATCATGATGGTGAGAAAAAGATATAGATCTGGTTTGAAAGGCTCTCAACATGGAGATTTTATCAAATATACCGAAAGAAGGTCAAAAAATGGATGCCTAACCTGTCGCAATAGAAGGAAAAAATGCGATGAGGTAAAACCGCAGTGTAGTGGGTGCGCTAGGAATATGCTAGATTGCAACTGGCCCTCCCCATTTAGCAAAGAGCACCTACGAAACCCGGAGAATAATGAACCTGGTCTGCATCAAAAGTATTCTTTTATCCACGTACCGCAAGAAGAGCTATCGAAGTCCTACACACCCCAACCAAAATACAGGATTGGAAGATCTGCTATCAATCCACCTCAAATAGCTTTGGGCCTCTCACGACTTCCCAGCGACGATTTATGTGACGTAAAAGAAGATTGTAGAAGAGCTCTCCGGCGAGTTCCAAGGTACAGGAAATCGAAGATTAAGTCACTCTGTGAGGAAGTGCAAGTTAGAGACAAGAAAGAAAAGCATATACATGTGCATTCTCTCACGAGACCAGAAGATGCTGCATTAAGGTTCCCTACTCCCATATGCGATAGCGAGATCGATGGCACTGGAGAAGATGAGCTTCATGATGAAACTATTGAGAACGAGCTCATAAGTATTAACCATCAAGAAGTTGCTGAGAGCCGTAAATACAAAAGTGGAACAAATAACATCGCCAAGTTAATTCAAAAGGAATTGCGATCGGACACCAGCGAGATCTACAGAGATTTCTTTGACTTGAAATTAGAGTCATACATTTTACTGAAGGAAAGTGCTCTCAATAATTCTTTCACGCAGTCGAATGATGGGGCTTCCAACGCTTCACACCCGAAACATAAGGACTCGGAATTACGGAGGCATTCAGTGCAATCTTCAATAAATAGCCAATACAACGGCGAGCTTGCCTTTCAATCAAACTATAGTTTCCTTAACGGTGAAAATAATTGCGCCGCAGAGAACTACCATAAAATAATAGAAAGTTATGACCGTGGGGAATTTGGAGGCCATACTAACACCGAGAACGATGAGGCTCTCTTATTCTACACGTGTATTGAAAAGTTTATTCCAAATCTTGGAAGTCAATATACACATCCACTTTTAACTGCTTGCGCTACGTTCATTCCCCAGGTCGAGAACAACATGCCTCTAAAAGAGATTTTTTTGTGCTGTGGAGCAACTTATCTGGAATGGTATGATGATGCAAAGTTTTCACCCTTGTCTAATAGTCTCTATAAGAGTTCACAAATGCTAATCGAGAAGCATTTGCTTGAAGACTCGCTCATGGATGCTGGGTCTTGGTTAATGGCTTCTTTCCAACTGCTCTGTTTGCGTAGTAAAATGGCATCATCAGGGACAGTGGATGACTGTGTCAATTGCCTTTCCAAATCTTACTTGGTATTGAAGAATACAGTTTTCACGAGGAACAAAGCACAAAACCACATGGCAGCTGGGCTTCAGAACCTTGCTTATGAGATAGAAAACAAATTTATCGGCCAATCGGAACAAGAAAAATCAAAGGGAAGTTTTGTTCTCCAACCATATGAGAGGATGTACATTGAAAGCTTTATTTACAATTATTCGGTTGCAATTTTGTTCGCGTCCGATATATCAAAGCTCCCGAACCCATTTTCTATCTTTAAGGAGCTTAGTCATGTTTTAAAGCGCCCACTCTACTACTGTTATTTTGAGTGGATGAACAACCCCGTATTGGGACCTGCTTTGGATGCCTTCGAGATTCTGGCAAAGGTGTCATTTATTGCAAGGCTTCCCATGCCTCTTGATAAATCCTCTATATGGTTTCAGCGAGCGCAACAACTACAGACGATGGCTTTATTTTATACCGGGCCTGTCCTGTACCCACAACTGAAATCGAAAAACGAACAAATCTTCAAAAATGCCAAAGTAAGCTCACTAGTTGGCATAATCGTTGCAAAATCGAGTTACCTGTTAGTTTCTAAGATTTTACAATATCATGATTTTCAAATACAGCAACCATCAATTCAAAAAGTGCGTTGCGAAATTTTTGAAGCCTTCTCTTCAATTCCTCTTGAAAACAAGATTTGGGGGATTCTACTATGGTCATTAACTATCACAGGATGTTTTTCAACGGCAATGCCAGAAAAAGGTCACATATTAAAATACATCTTGAACGTGGGAGAGTACTTTCACAATCAAAATACGATCAAAATGAGAAGCTTTCTGGAAGATGCATGGTCACGGCCAATTGACAAACGTTTAGATATTCTCTTTGACCGGAAAGAATTATCCAAAATATCACCCTAGCATATAGAGGTTATTCTCTATTGACCAAATACAAGAGTTCGGGGTTGCTTGTGATGCCGTCAATAATTATAGTAAGTAGTTCGTAACTCTCGTGTTGCTTTGGCTGCGATTGTCTCTCCGCTCTTTTTTGGACTTCAAATGGTTTCTCGATATACTGAAAATAATTGATGTCTCTATACATTCACCGAACGGCCAAAAATCGCCGTTTTGCCGATCCAGAGCAAATGCAGCTATCTTTATAAAAGAGAACTCAATTAGTGCCATAACATCGCGTCGCGAATACAATATATGCCGTATGAGACTTTCCATATCTTGACGTCAGTATATTCTATCCTGACACGAAAAGAACTCCAACAAACTTTAAAATGTCACTAACAAAATTTATTGACTTTCAGTATTGGGATATCGTTGAGACTATCATTTATATCTTCTATCACTGCTGTAATGAATCTCTAGACCTAATGCGAGTTATGTGAGAGCATCTCTTCTAGCGTTGAGTATATCACTTTATTGTTTTTCGATGCTATGTGAATCCCTCCGTCGAGTCCATTAATTATTAAATTTATCATTACAACCTTCAGTGCAGGCTGTGTCACCATGAATGAGAAATACAGGTGATCAAGACAGGTTTCCAAGATAAGGAGCCACAACACAAATGACAGCGATTTGAAATTGTAGCGCAGCGACCAAGCGAGTGTAGCATACGGGCTCATCCTAGTGCACATCCTCAGCGCCTATCATGTTGAATCCTTTAATTTATTAGATTTATCGTTTTAGGCTTTTACGCGGCCATGTAACCATGGACGAAGCTTACGATAGGCCTAGATAGGTTTCCAAGATAAGGAGCCAAAACACAACTGACGGCGAGCTAAAATTGCAGCGCAGCGACCAAGCTAGTGTAGCATACATAATCATCCCTGTGTAAATATTCAGGACCTATCGTGAAGTCCCTCGTTGCATCGTTTTCCAGAAAAAAATAACGGTTTCCATTTTCATGCATGTGAACGTATATATATATTGTCTGCCGCCTGCACCACCGTTGACCTACCCTGTTGCTATCATTTCATCCTTAATATCATAACTCTTCAATTAAATTCATTGTTTTACAAGAAAATTAGCTAGCTGTCTTTGATGTTCAGAATTAGATTGCAAAGAGGTTGCCTCTTGCGCACAAATCAAACAATAGTACGGAGGCAGTTGCGCCCTTTCACGACCAACATCAGAACTGTGAATGCGCAACGCGTGGTCGGCCGCCTAGGTTTTGTGGCCGGGATCGCGATTTTTAGTGCTGGACTATATACTTTCGAGAAGAGGAAATTTGCGTCTGTGATAAAAAACGACGTTCGTCAGGATTCGAAAAAGCCAGGCATCCTTCCTAGTGAAGTTGCTCGGCATGATAAGGACAACGATTGTTGGGTTGTCATCAACGGGTTTGTGTATGATCTTACCGAGTTTATCGGTGCTCACCCGGGTGGTCCTGCCATTATACAAGCAAATGCGGGGAAGGATGTGAGTGCTATCTTTTCTGCGTTCCATGCTCCTGACGTCATCGAAAAATATCTTCCCGAGGAAAAATGCTTGGGGCCACTTGATGGTCACATGCAACCAAATCTTGTGAGCCCTGCTCTAGCTCCTGGCGAGACACCGGAGGACATTGAGAGGAAGGAGGAGCTACGCCAAGCACTTCCTGAACTAGACTCTTTGATTAATTTATATGATTTTGAATACTTGGCATCTCAAATTTTGACGAAGCAAGCCTGGACTTATTATTCCTCTGGGTCCGAAGACGAATTTGCCCACAGGGAAAACCACGCTGCATATCATCGCATCTTCTTCAAACCACGGGTTTTGGTGAATGTTGGAGAGATTGATACGTCTACGGTGATGCTGGGGCACGATGTCTCGGTGCCATTTTACGTCAGTGCCACTGCCTTAGTAAAGCTGGGAAATCCTGAGGAAGGTGAGAAAGACATTGCGCGCGGGTGCGGGCAAGGTGAATTTAAATGTCCTCAGATGATTTCTAATTTCGCCTCTTGCACGTTAAAAGAGACAGTGGAAGCCGCACCCTCGAAGGACCAGCTTCAGTGGCTTCAAGTATACGTCAACACCAACAAAAGCATTACCGAGAACTTGCTTAAGGAAGCTGAAAAATTGGGCTTGAAGGCTATATTTATTACTGTGGATGCTCCATGTTTGGGGCGCCGCGAAAAGGACATAAAACTTAAGTTTACGTCGGATAATAATCCTCAGAGCATCAAAAAGACTAAATTGGAGTCTTCAATTGGCGCTTCTCGCGCTCTTTCAAGCTTCCAAGATGCAGCGCTAACTTGGGATGATGTCGTGGAGTTGAAAAGTAAAACGAACCTCCCCATTGTAATCAAAGGTGTACAATGTGTTGAGGATGTGCTGAAGGCTGTGGAGATTGGAGCTAGTGGTGTCGTTTTGTCAAATCATGGCGGCCGGCAACTAGATTTCTCTCGTGCTCCCATTGAGGTCTTGGCGGAAACCATGCCAATATTAAAAGAGCGCCACCTGGATGATAAACTAGAGATTTTTATCGATGGTGGCGTACGCCGTGGAACTGACATTTTGAAAGCACTTTGCCTGGGCGCGAAAGGTGTAGGCCTCGGAAGGCCCTTCCTTTATGCAAACAGTTGCTACGGCAGAGACGGTGTTGAAAAGGCTATTGATATGTTAACTGAAGAAATTCAATATTCAATGAGATTGCTAGGTGTCAAGTCCATAAATGAATTAAGACCCGAGCTGTTAGACTTGTCCGGCATAAAGAACAGGTCCGTCGACTTCCCTCAAGACAGCTTGTATAAATCTGTTTACGAAAAGCCGGAACATGCTCAGTTTGTTGAACGTGATTAAATGTGGTCTTAGTTCAAGTGTTTCTAATAGCTAGTGATGGTTTCAGTTGACATGTAATAGTATAGAAGCGTCAACTGGATAAAATTCCCCAATTTTTTCTGTTCGAGAATATAATTTAGATACACTGAAAATCATTGATATGTATACAGTTTTTAGACGACCGGCCACGCTTGCGTAAAACATACATGTAAAAAGACTGAATGGTGCTATCGATAATAAAAGAGAACCCTCTCAGAACCGTAACATCGCGCTCTTAGTGGATTCAATGCCTTTAAAGATATCAACGATATCTTCAATATCACTTCGTACTACCCTGACGCTATTTAGATTTCAATAACTTGCATGATAATTAAAGGGCCAACTGCTTTTGACGCAGATGCGCCCCAAAAAACGAGTTTTTATATGCCCAATAAAAAGTTCGCCAATAACACCCGCGGTTTGAACTCGGTCGATAAAGTACCAATCTAATTAAAAAACAACCTCGCTGGAGCCAGCACAAGACTGCCTTTGGCCTCACTAATAATATGTTGCCTCCTCTTCCTTTCTTTTAAGGCTATCACAATATATCGAACCACTTGAATTATCGTTCCTCGTATCAGTCGGCAGTGTAATACCTACGGAATTCTTGATATTTAGGATAATCCAAGAATCCCTCGGCCGTAAAGGTATGAAGGGGCTGCGCGCAAACATAAATGGTAAGCCTTTTTCTTACCTCGCTACCAAAACAGGATTGGAAATAAAAAAATTATCTTTTGAGCAATTGATGTCCTGTTATCGGTATTGACTTTTCTTCTTACAGCATCAAGCTCAAGTGCAAGTTTTCCTACTCAGATGACCACCCCGCCCCCAGCTGAGTACACAGCTGAGTACACAAAGTAATTAAGTGCCGTACTTGTACCAATATTGATTCTTACTTTCTTTGTAATGAGGATTAGCTACACGAGGCTCCACGGCGTGCAAAAAAGCTAGCCGCTTCTATTCCCTGGCTCTCCTATCTTCCCCAATTACATGGGCATGCTATGCTACTATCGGAAGCATAGCAACACGGTGCCGCACCTACCGTAAGCAGAAAAGCAGACACCAGATTCGTCGCAACCGACGGCCTCAACTACAGCAACTACAGCAACTACAGTTTGGAGAACAGATCGTGATTATTTAAAATACTCTCTGTCGAAATCTTTACCATGTCAAAATAGTATAAAGTGATATCGAGGCATTTGTAAAAATCAATACGGCATTCATTCCCCTCGCAACGCGTTGTAACGGCAGTAAGCCGGCTCTATCTTATCAATATTGTCACTATTAGTTTGTTTACATGAGTTGCTCGCACTTGTAATTCTCAGTGTATGGACATTATATTCTCACATAAAGGACCACGGAGAGATTTGTCCAGATAAAAAAAAAGCTTATTTACTAGCAAAAACTACTCAACCATGTCGATTGGAAAAATTACAAGCAATCCCAAAGACTTAAGCTGGTCAATAGAGACCACATTAACACTCGGCACAAAACTTTTTAAAGACGGCAAGTATTCAAAGCGAATAAACAAAAGCTTCATTTTCGTGATCAGTCAGATCTAGCATGACAATCTTGTAATTTGCCTTGTGTCATCAACTTTATGTATTGCTTGGAATTTCAGTTCGCTAAAGTTCAGGAACTTTGGTTTTTCAACCAAAGTCCTGACTTTTTCACTATAATTTTCCAATCTCAGTTGGTTTCTGCCTCTCAATTTCTACCAAATGAATATTATAGAGTAAGGAGCCAAAGAGAAGGATAACCATCATTTGAAGAATCCAGGCCGAAAAATAGCGCAATCCAAATTCCTCTCTCCAAAGTTGTGGAGAATTGGTATTACTGATCGAGTATCCAAGCAAACTAATTGAGCTCGTAAACTTTTTTGTCTACCTGGACGCGCTAAAGCTCGCCCAACATGATAAAAAGATTGCCAAATACCTGGCTTGCCATACATAGGTTGGACTAAATCCCCGTTTTACTTTGCCATGGCAAAGAAATAGCAGCAGTGGAACCGGCTAAAGTAAAGTCCAGAATAATGCTGTGAAAACGGAAATGTTTGACCACTTTAGCAGCGACAGTAATGCAATAAGTGCGACAACTGTAGAAACTCCAGCTCCAGCCACTGAGACTAGGGTAGATCTCACAGCGTCAACGCTACCATTCCTTCGAGCAGTAAGACAAAAAAAAAGGAAGAATAACCAGGTAACGTGGTCTCTTAAAGGTTCTTTGAACTTTGGAAAACATTTTATTCAATTGAAGCACATTTGGTAGCTTGAACTCTTCTCACTATGCACGCATTTTTCTCGAGAGAGAAGAACTGTGTATCAGTAGGACTGTATGGAAAGAAAATTGCCACAAGCATAGTCACAATGATCGTTAGTGCGGCAATGATAAGAGTGACTATTTTCCACAATTTCAAAATGTCTGTTCTTTATTTGTAGAACACTGTAAGCAATAAACCAATAGTAATGGGGGCACCCATACACGTCACGAAAAAAATAATTTGCGCTGTAGCTCTTTCGATAGCATCGAAGAACATCGCCATTGTATTTATCAATATTGGCATGACAGTACTTTCGGGAAAGCCTAAGGAAAACCCGAGAACTGCTCCGCCCGAGAAGTTGCAGGCGACACAGTGTAGAAAACGATACAGCACCAAACAGGACAACAGTCCGTCAATAATAGTCCGAACGGTAATCTTTGAGCTAGATATTGCCCTGGAAATTGGCCAAGAGCATTACTAACATAGAACAAGGTGTTAACGATGTTGTATGTAGTCTGCGTCAGACCAGTATTTTCGAAGAAACTCAAAATAGCATCATAAGACAATATAGCCTTATTTATATACAGCACCAAGTTAATGGCAAACACGAATGCATAAATCCTCAACAATTTTCTCGATGTACTACTTTAGGCTTCCTCGCACTTCACAAACTATCTGAGGCTTGGCAGAAATATGGAGTATTTCCGTATGTAGTTATCAGAGCCGCAGGAAACCTAAAAATACCTTGCCCATGTAACATGGACAACTCAAGAAGATCCTCAATAATTATTTCACTAGCCAAGGTTTTGCGAGATGTCGTTTTTTTCATAGGACCAGGGCAAGCTCTAATGGGGCGTTACATTTGAAGCTTCTACAGAACCTGGCCCTCTGGAGGAAGGATTATCCCCGCCCGGCAAATAGACAACCCTGTTTTCAATTTCGGCAGATTTTTCTGCAAATGTCACAAACGAGAATAGTGTCGGAGTTGAAGCTGAGGAGCCAGGCTCACAGGATAACGCAAATGGCAGTTGCAGTGGTGTGAAGTTCGAGAGCGAGAACGAAATTCAACTCAACTGCTTTTGATTAACTTATTAGTGATCAATTCACGAGGTACGTCAAATACGATTTATATTATTGGCCTAAGGAATTCATCCGCGAAGATGCGTAGAGAGGCTCTAAGACTTTAAAGAGACGAGTAAAGTATCGAAATTCTGTAAAAGTATCAGTCTCACCATAATCGAGGATAATCGCGTACTCGTGGCCAAATGAGCCAAGCGGAGCTACTTGTCCACGGTCCAACTTTTATTTCAAGACAATGAAGCCACGCGAATCGGACTATTAAGTCTAACGCTTTTCAATCAACGATTACTTAACTCGAGACACTTCAGCTCGACTACGCCAACGATTGCCAGTTCCTGGCAAATGCCAAGCCGCTGCACATTTCTGGCAAGTCCATTCTTCTGTATAAAGAGTATTTGTTCCAGCCACAATCCCGGAGGTATGACGGATAAACCTTAACTTAGAAATCAGGAACTGCCTAAACCCGCGAATATCCCAAAGGCTATGAAAAAATGGTATTTAATACGAGCTGGAAAAACCTGGTATGCTCCTAACTACTTTACTCAATCGACTAAAAAAAAATGCCACTAGCGCTCAAAATTGTCGCAGGGTCAATAGGCTTCCTCTCTGTACCTAAGGAAGACTTGACCGAATATTTAGAGACTTTGAAGAAATATGGAGTAAAAGAGATCGATACTGCAAGACTCTATGGTGACTGCGAGAAGTTGATTGGTGAGTTGGACCTTCCCCGCAAATTCAAAATCGACACCAAAGCTCGGGGACTCTCGGATCACAGCCTAAGCAGAGAGAACATCAACCAGTCCATTGATCTGTCTCTCCGGTTTTTGGGCGTCCAAAGCGTAGATTTGTTTTATTTGCACAGCCCAGACCCACAGACACCTTTGGAAGAGACGCTGGATGCGATTGATGCCTTACATAAGCAAGGCAAATTTAAGAGATTCGGAGTTTCCAATTTTTCGCCTGAGGATGTCAAGAAGATCCACGCATACGCAGAAAGCAAGAACTATGTGAAACTCTCGGTTTACCAGGGTAACTATAATCCTGTTGTGCGGAGAATCGAATAGACTCTGTTCCCCGTTCTCAGAGATCTTGGCATTTCATTCTATGCTTACGCCCCGATGGCAGGTGGGTTTTTAGCGAAAACTCGCCAAGAAGTTGAAGAGGGAAAAACAGGCAGGTTTGACAAGAGCTCATTTGTCGGTGAATTCTACCACAAAATGTACAGTAGGCCTTCCATTCTCAAAGGGCTCGAGAAATGGAACGCAATCGCTGATGCTGCTGGAATTACCAAGGCAAATTTGGCTCACAGATGGATAACTTACCACTCTTGTTTGGATAGTGCGCTCGGCGACGCGGTAATCATCGGCGGAAGGACTCCGGAAACGATTGCTGAAACCTTGAAGGGCTTTCAAGACGGCCCTCTAGATTCTGAAACTGTTGCAGGAATTGAAAAGATCTGGCAACTAGTAAAAAATGAGGCCCCGTTGAATAACTACGCTTCTTGGATTGAGAAGTGAGATTTGTTTGCTCGATTGGAGAGCCCATAATATTCACGCTGGGTGGATTTGGTATGAAGATACATTTAATTTAATGTCAGTACGCTTGCGCGATAAACCTGGTAGACCTCTCTAAAATGCTTACTCGGGAAGAATATAACAATTATGCAGGGTTCCTCTAATGCTAACTCACAACGGGCTGTATGCCAATATGCCAATATGCTAGTAAGATAAGCTATATAAACCTTTCCTTAATTGCTCTTATTATTCATCTATGTTATTCGTAGATGTGACGAATAAAATCTCGACATAGAGAATAAACCATCGGTATATATACAACTGCTTGAGTATCGAGTTTTAGTAACGAAAAAAGTTTCAGACCGAGTTGCTTGATGTAGCATCCTCATTTGCACGGACGCGACGACGTTGAAAGAGTGTTGTAATAAGTATTACTAAACGCCAACGTCCAGATCTCAATATTATCAATTATCCAAAACTATGTGCTGAACTGCATATCTGACTTTATCACGCTATGTTATTATGTCATAGTTCATGGTTCCCGCTATGATTCTATTCTAATCTACCTAATTATGCAATTGACGCTATCATACAATAGCACAAGGATCTTAGCGGTATCTCAATAATAATTATTACTCATGATGAACCTGGCGATGTCAATTTCTCCGTGATTTCTCTAGTTTTATTTTGAGTATTCTCAAAACAGCGAAAAAACCGACAGTATTTGAGTAATCACTTTGTTTGCGAATATTGGTTGTGTGTGATATTTAGTGCTGGGTTATTTAATAAGACCAGGCTCCATAACTCGGATACAATGCTAGTGAACAGTGTTATTTTTTACACAGCCCAAAATTTAAATTTAAGCCTCAGCATTTTGATAATATTTGTGGTGATATGCTGGGTCTCATCATACTAGCTCTAATCACTTTATTTCAACGTTTCATATCTACTAAGACCTCTTGCTAAACTTTCTATCATATTCTAGACCTTACTAATTTAACGCTCCATTTTATTGGTATCACTTGATAATATTAGGTCACTTTACAACTTGGCGTATCCATACTTACATCCTAACAAAGGCTACTTTTACAGCTACTTGTTCATGGAGCGAAATAGCTACATCTATGTAAAGATGTCCACAGAAAAAGAAAGCTCGCTTCAATTTGAAGTTAACATGATATAAAACTCAAGCACTGTACGTATTGCGTGAGAGTGTTGAGCGCGTACTCGTGCTTCAACTAAATAAATTGCAGGCGAACGAGACACTAGGTGGCGACTTCTCTCCACTTCAAACCTTTTCTACTTGCAGCGCATTGAAAACAACTTTTTGCTAGATTTTCTTCCTTTCACATCCATGAGGCTATCTACCGTAGCGTTTCACATGTTAAATTACTGATTGTTAATTACTGCTTCGGAACACGGCAATGAAATGCGCTCCAGAACTTTTTGTATGAAAATATAACCTTAATGCACTGCGCAGCTACTGGTCTTAGTTTACCGGATGGGCCCGTCCTTGTAAGATGAGTTTTAAGTTTTCTCAATAGAAGGCCTGCTTGGTGCCATACGGCGTTTCGAGTGTGTTCATAGAGTCTTACATGTCATTTCGTACCATCATGACGCGCTATTACGACAACCTCTAACACATCAACGGTTCTCAATGTATATGATAAATCACCAGCTTCAAATCTGCAGTCACTACCAGCTTTTTCATCATTTGGGCCCCGAATATTTAGATTCGATTGCATAAATACTGTTGGTAGGTTTATCTAACATACAAAACCAACTCCCACATTGCGGCGCCTCATGGAACTTCATGTCACTCCGATGAAATAAGGCAATCATAATGTTACTATTGTATCAATCAGTATTATCACATACAAAATGAGCCAGCTTACTTGATAACCAAGAACTTGTTAGAAAGAGACACCGGATTGCCAATAGCTTCTCTGACTTGCTGATGTATTTCTCAACGTAAGCCTCAGGAAACCCTTCCGAAAGAAAGGCCTTGCCATAGTTATCAAAAAAGGCAGGACTATGGTTCTCCAGTTCAGAAGCCGTCATCATTGGGACTACATTCTGGGCATACTTTTCTGAATTTTGAAACATAAGCCCAATGACACCTTCGATGATCCGAGATTTCAACCCATCACCCAGAAAGTTGTTGCGGATAGCCGTCTTTATGAGTCCCGGATTTAGACCGTACACTCCAATTCCAGGAAAGCGCCGTGCGGTGTCAAATACAAGCGCCTCGTTTCCAGCCACTGTGGTCATATGAGTTTTCATCGCATTGTAGCCACCTTCAGAGTTCAGATCATCGGGTGTTCCAGTTTCCCCATTGCAGGGAAACCCAAAGATGAACACTCTTGGTTTTTCAACGACGTTAGTGTGAGCTTTTTCAAGCGCGGGCAGAAGATTGCGGAGAATGACAAGCCTGTTGAGATAACTCACTGCGATATCACTTTCCAGACCTTCTGTGGTCAACTCGCGTATTGGAGCAGCAATTATACCAGTTGAAAATATAACTAAATCCAAAGATTTTTGCGAGATTTCTTGTGCCACTAGCTTGGCTTCAGACATCAACTCTAAGTCAGCTTTAATGAACTGGACATTTTTCAAGTCACCGTCTCGGAAGGTTCTATCCACAACAATCACATTGGCACCTCTGCTTTGGAAAGCTTTGTTAAGCTTTGGCCGATTCCTCCGGTCCCTCCTACAATCGCAACTCTGAGGGTTCTCAGATTTAGCTTGTCTGCTGGGGCGTTGGCCCATTTCAGCTGCTCATTGGGCTTTGCAGTAATGACTTTGAAACCAAAACCCATTTTCTTTTCTTTTAAGATTTGTATTCGATGCTTGAATCTCAACTTCGGACTATGAAGCTTTAGAATGCAGAACTTCAGGTCTACAAAGCTTCAAGTCCGTTGTGTGGAGTTGAGCCCATTATTTATACCAATTGAGAGTAACCTGAGTTCTATAGAATTAGTAAGATACTGTCGCTGGGAGCGGTGGGCTAGCAAGTGGCACTTTTAGTCAGATAGAACATAGTATTTGTTGCTTTCAGAAAAACCGCTCGTTTGACTTTACGCTCAATTGATCCTGGAGTTCTTGAAGTCTTAGAGTGCCTCTGCCACTAATTGATACTGTGCTTTTGTCAGCATTTGCAAGTTTTAAGCCCTGCCAACTTTTGCCAAGAGGTTGAGCTATGGGTTGGAAAAGAGCGTTTCTACTATTACCTCAAATTTTGATGCTGGTAGTAGTATTTGACACATCAATCCACATGGTCGCTACCCTTTTTTTTTCGCCTGTTTTAAGCAAAACACATCGTTTAAATCCCTATCAATGGTAACCTATAACGAGATCTTAATTGTGTCGTCTGGTACAGCACAATCATCCAAGGTAAGTAACCAGACAAGCCGGACCATGAGCAATGAATGCATTTGCGCAGCCACTCGAAATCATGTCTGACATTGCAGCTTAGATTGTATTGAGCTCTGTTGCCATCTTTGATACTTGCAAGAAAACGGCAAAAAGCATAGCGCCCATGTAGCTGAATGCTTGCAAAAGTGTAGGAAGGTGGCGAATGGCTATGCGTAGTCTTGCTGTAAAATTGTTGTGTCAACGAGTCTCGTTATTTCGTTTATTTTCATTTTCTAAAGGTATAAGATGTGTTCTACCAATCGACATTGAGCCTATAATTCGAATGCTATCTTTCAAAAAGATAGATGAGTCAGAGCCGCAATTTGTTCGTAATGCGTTCCACTTTCTACAGGCTTGAAATACACTCAAATTGGTTGTCATTTGCTCTGAAGACTTTACCGCCGAACTTTCATTTTTCCATCTCTTTGGTAATGTTAATAATTGGCCTTTCTTCAAAACTAGTTCTAAGGCTAAAATATGAATCTCATCTTCTAGGACATGTTTGTATATAGATATTGGCAATAACAACTCAAGTCAATTTGCACTGTATCACACTACTTAGCTGAAGGGAGAGAGATAGTTTTCTCCAGGAAAGCTGCGGTGTCTGCATTGCCCTTAAGCACTGAGTGTTGCAAAACTATAGAGAGTCATTTGTTCAGCTTAGTGAAGCTATCAAACTTATCTTTTCCGAGAGCAAAACCGGAGAGAGTCGCGCATATAGTTGCAGTGTATGAATCCGCGACTGTGGCCTGGTCTTTAACCAGGAATTCATGCTGAGCTAGGAGCTGCTTCAAAAAGGCAAAGCATGCGAGGCATTTGGACAGTTTGTCTTCGTATTCCTCTTGATTTGCATTGGTCTCGGTAGCGGTCACTAATGCAACAGTGCTTGAGGTTATTTCTTGGTTTGTGAATGACAATATCCTAATCACCTGCGAACGTTCCTCCAGAGTAACTCCGTAAAAGGTTTTTTCAAGTTCCGCATCGTCCTTCAATTTAACGAGGTAGTACAGAATTGCCATGACCTCGGTCAATTCATATCCATGGCTGCCAAGAAAAGCTGGATTCTTTTCAAGGGGAAAGAGGTTTTTGAACTCCTCATTCTTTTCACTTGTGTTTACTGGCTCGATATCAATTTTGAGCCATTCAATCAGGGTCCGGGGCAACATGCCTACAACAGTTTCGGAAGCGTATAGTGTTCCAATTGTAATTGTATTTGGTTGATAAAGCAAGGAAGAAGCTCTGCACAAGTGGCTCAAGCTCGCGCTTTTTATACATCAAACATATCTCGAGACCGCTCGAGGTTGAAATCGGCTAACGTTAAAAGACCGATTGATAGCACAACACAATTAGTCAGGTCAGCGCGTAGTGCAAATTCTTTTGCTTGTTAGTTTCATGCCGCCTCTACTCAACGTGGCTTTATCGATCTTAGTAATGAAAGCCTGACACCAGTTTTGTCGAAGGAGCTGATGATGTGCCGAGGAAGGGCACATGGGTCAAGGACAAAACAAGTTGATCATTCAATCGTTCAGTTTAGGATCAATGGCTGGTTCCAGTGCTCAAGGGCTAGCTGTGTTTCCATGAGTGCCGTAAATTGACAACCCCAAATACCGTCCATTGGTAAAGCTTGGGAAAGATCTTTGGCCACTAATGATCTTTAGGGCTATTTGATATTTCGCAATTTTCGAGAAATTATAGTTCTTTCATAATTCTAGTAATTAAGCTTCGTTTCTAAGAATCCTCACTTTTTTCATATAATGACATATTACTTTGACTATGGTGGTGTTGATCGCTCAGCGCTGTTCTAACGGCTGAAGCTCGAATCTTTAGTGATTATTATATTTAAACCTTCTACAAAACTGTAACGGAAGATGCTTGCTAATAAAGGCATCATTAAAGCACCAATATGGATTCCATAGTTAATTTGTAAAAACTGTGGGGGCCTCAAGAAGTGAGAGAAAGTGAAGGATGATTGCTAGAAGTTGAGTAGGCATTTTTAATTCATTGATAGCCAGCTGTGATCTCAAGGTATAGTCGATGTATGCTTGTTTGTTGCTGACGTATAAAATTCAAATCTCCAACAATTGTTACCAACTATCGCAATTTTGTAGCATTTTCTTTTGTTCCGAGGGTGAAGCTAAATTCGAGATGCTCTCGATCTACAACAAACAGCCCTCCACTACGCAAAGCTTCCAAGCAGCGAATAGATGCAGAATTTGACCCTTCTTGCAGAAATGTGTCTTTCCGCGTTTTCGGGGACGTGCGCTAACCCCGTGAAAAGCCCGAGAGATTTCAGTGGGACGATCTTCGACAGCTATCTGTGCTATCGAGGTCATTGATGAATAGTCTCAATGACATGAAATTGAGACAATCACTTATTAATACAGAGTGAATTGAACCGCGACAAGTGCTTGCCTATCAGCAGCTACTCATACATGACGAGCATCCCATTTTGGTAGCCACAGATGATATAAGTCATATTGTATTTGGCGATTCGGGGTTATTTTACTTTCCTAAGTATACATAGAGCAGATGAGCTATTCTGCAGTATCTCATAAATACAGAAATCACGGAGAGCTAAGTGAACCATAACAAAATAATAACCAGACAAATCCTTAGTGAACAACCCAGCACATCAAGCACCGCCGACGCAGGTTTGATCGTCAAAAATATATATAAAAAACAGAAAATATAAGAGCTTAACTAGACGCGACCTGCTTGGAAGCCTCTGCAAAGTTGGGATAGTCAGTGTAGCCTTTATCAGTTTGAGAATAGAACGTATCTCTGTCGTACTCATTTAGAGGCAAACCATGCTTAATTCTGGAAATCAGATCTGGATTCGAGATAAAGAGTCTGCCGTAGCCCAGCAGTGTTCTGTTGTTCTGTTCCACGGCGCGCAAGGCAGCCTTTGGATCCAGAGCGTAATTACCAGCTCTAATGATGAGGCCCTTCCATACACTATAAGCGAACTCGTTGGTTCCTCCAGTATACCAACCTTCTCCTTCAGCGTCGGCCGGATTAGTAACGCGAGGCTCGACTAGATGCACATATGCGAGTCTTTTTTCCATTTGTGCCCTCTTTTCAAGTTCGCCTAAAACATATGCATACTGGGCAACAATCAGCTTTCTCAGTTCCTCCTGACATTGAACCAAACACACCGTAAGGGGAGAAGCGAATACCGACTTTTTGTTGCCTATTGCGTCGATAAGAGCGTCCACGACCTCTAGTACAAAGCGCGCCCTGTTTTCGATAGAACCACCATATTCGTCTGTTCTTTTGTTGGAAATGGGGTCTAGGAACTGATTTAAAAGATAACCATTAGCGCTATGGATTTCTACACCATCTGCACCTGCCTCAATAGAGTTTTTTGCTGATTGAACATATTCCTTAATGTATTGTTGGATTTCACTTTTGGTTATACCGTGTTGTTTGTTATCACACTCAACAGCATTCCTTTTCATACCCTCATTCATATACACCTCGTCCGAAGCAGAGTCGTAACGTAAGCCATCGCGCTTCAAGTTTTCTGGGCTACCTTGTCTTCCTAAAACCCAAAGTTGGACCCAAACAAAGGACTTGTTCTCGTGAATCTTGGCGAAGATCTTCTTCCACTGCGTCATCTGCGCCTCAGACCATATACCGGGAGCGTTGTCATAACCACCAGATTGAGGTGATGGAAAAGTACCTTCGGTGATAATCATGGTTCCCGGTGCCTTTGAACGCTGATCGTAGTATTCCATTGCCCAGTCTTTGTTGGGCACATTTCCGGGAGCGTGTGCACGCAGTCTGGTGAGCGGGCACATCACAGCCCTATGTTCAACGACGGTGTCGCCGACGGCCAATGGCTTGAACAAGTTGGTATCTTGAAGAGCGATCGGCTTGAAGTTTTTACAAAAGGCATGATTTGATTTACTTATCAATCGGTTCGTTGCTATAAGCTGCTCTTCGAATCTCCAAATAGACAGAATGCATGGTCTCGTAGAGCTTTGCTCGAGCTAACTTATACTTCCCGTTTGCTAGATTCGGCTTCGAACTCAATTACTAAGATAAATTTAAAGGTATATGTGACTTTCGCAGATATTACTAAAAATATATGGGTAAACACAGTTAATAAGCGGTGAGAAAGCAATGAAAAGGCTTGGCAGAGACTCGAGGTAACGAATGGGCGAAACGGGTTTTGATTTATAATATCATCATAAATGCCTCACGCAACATGTGTTGCTTGACTTGGTGCACAAATTTCGCATTGTGATCATTGTCATAGCTCTTGAAGCAGTTTGAGCTGAGGTTGGCCAACATGATTAGATGCTTTAGTTGAGGCTTTTTTGACTATACTAAGAGAATTGCTAACAGTCTTGGGAATGTTTTGTGCATACCCCTACTTTGCCTAAAGCTTTAAAGAACCTATGTCAGAGCTAGCTCCATGTTAGATGGTAGCGTCAATTATGTGAGAGCTACATGCCACTGTAGCGATAAAAGGACATGGAACCATTACTGGTTACCTATACACTGCACCAGGAGAGTGGTCGTGCGCTCATGAAATATGAGCTGTTGCGCTTCCAACTATCAAACGATTTAATCAATCGAACGATCAGCAAACTACAGGACTTGCGACTGTTCGCTTAATGTTGGCATATCCCGGGGAAGTGAAATAAGCTCGGTCCAACTTGACTCATGCCGTAAAAGACCATTGCTAATGCGCTTAGTAAGAATTTAGTAGTCTAGGAGTCATAGTCAATGCACAATCATTGGAATCGTGATTGTGATTTGATTCTAACATGAAGTCTGTGCTGCCACTCTGTATATACCTGTCATTTGTCAAATTCATATCTGATGGCGCACTTGGCACAATGAAACAAAGATTCCACTGAGAGCGACAGATAATAAGTTGCGGCAAGTTTTGAAATCGATTCATATCGCATTTCTAAAGAATGTCAATTGGCACTGAGTTACGGTGATCCAACTGTAATTGCAATGACTTTCTAATATTCAGGTTCTGGCAGTAATTGTTCAGATAGGCTATCCCAGCAAGTCCTAGTTCATCCTCAGCTTCCAGCTCTTGTTTAATATTAGCAAACCCGTGATGGATATTGAATATTCTTTGCCTCACTGAACAATAAGAAAAGGTATTAAGGGTAACTGAAGCTGTTCACTTCGGCAATGACGAGTATTTTACTAGGATAGACTCATACTCTGACGTTTCGTCAAATTTTGATAGCGGTTCTTAAAGAAGCTTGACGTAGATTTCCCATTTCATGTAAACATGGGTTGCACTTCTATGCTTGCTTTAGTGCCACTAATATAGTTGAGTTTAGCTGAAATTCAGTCACCTTATCGAGTAGGGCACGGTTTACAAAAGGGTTCCTAGTGCAATCAAGGCCTTTAGAAATACACTTAGAGAAGCAACTTCCGGGCATCGACAATCTACTTTTGACCATTTTCCCGGGGAAAGCTCTGGCACGCGCTTCGAATTAGCTAGAGCATGCGACGTTTCGATGGCGGGAAAAGCATAAGCGGGGTGTTGGACATTTGTGTGCGGATCTTGAGCATTAATGCAAGAGTGTGCAGTTGAAATCCAATTGGCAGCACCAAAGGATCAAATATCAAAATTTGTGCTTAATTTCAATCGTCTCGTGTAATTAGCGGTGGAGCGCATTTCTCACCTACTCTCACATAGGCATCGAAGCTCAGCTCCTTGTAAACCATTTATTTCTGAAGAATGGCTTGTTTCAATGGCTAGCGGCTTTACCGTTTGCCAATAAACGCGGTCTGTGTGCTCTCTAATTGAAGAGCATTGTACCCCGCAAGACCTTCATTTTTGGTACTGCAAATGGAAAATCTTATTCCATTTTAAGTTTTCTTGGTTTCTCCTATTTACGATTTTCAGAAAATTGATTTTTGAGGTAGCTCGAGTACTTTTGAATGTTTTGAGTCATTTTATACGCATAAGTAGTTAGTGGGTAGAGAAATTAACATCACATGACTGCATGCTATCGTGCATATTCGTGCATGTACATATGTACTAGGATGCAGAAATATGCAATGATTTGCAACAGGATTTGCCACAAGACACTAAATTAGTTTCTCCTCGCCTTGATTGGACAGCATCGCTTCTCAAAAACTGGATTTACAACAGCTTGCGCACCTTAATTCAATTCCAAGTTAAACTTTAATTTCATGTTTTTAAACGTTAGTTTGTCATTGATTTCAGCTTGGTGCCGAGAATTTATCCCCGCGGTCAATGACAACGAAAGTAAGGACAACCTAAAAAGCGGACACGGTCAGCTTCCCTAAAACGAGTATAGCCCAACAGCAGTATGCTTGTTAGTATTACCGTAAAAATTTCGACAATAACTATGCGATAATAAGATGTCTTGCATGAGTCAAAAATAGCTTCCAGTTGTCAGCGTTTTAGTTCTGCTCAGACGCTTCTTATCGTGTCACTTTGTCGCCTCACATAATTTACTGTGTCTTTTCGCGTTGTCCTCACTCATAAATAAAAAAGCTTTGTTAAAGATGATGTTGGGTGTTCCCTTGGTTGGTACTTCTTAAGTTGTTAGCACGTGCCTACTCGAGACAGCTTGGCAAATAGGACGACGCTTCAGGATTACAATGAGAAGGATACGTAACAAGTGGTCATTTTTTGAGCCCGAATAGTTTTTTACTGAGAGAAATTTGAGCTCAGTCTAGATCAGCAGCTACTCGTGAGTGATTGTATTTGTCAACTACCCCAGACCTTACAGAGCATCCGCATTCAAGGGCAATCCTGCTGTTCGTTTTGGCAAACTTCTGGAAGGTGGTGCTACTAACAGCCACAGCCGGAAAAGAAGGGCTGCAAAGACCATTGGACTTTTTGAATCTTGAAGACGTCGAAATATGGGACATGATAACGGAGATGCCATTACAACATGTGCAAAGACATTTGAGAAAGTCAAGCAGGGGCAGCTTGATACTATTGCGTTGCAATACATAAACGAGCAGGAGCACGGGAAGGTAATTGTTGTACTTGGGGAGAAAGCTAGAGTGGAGCAGTTTGCTCTGAATCTGGATATTGATTGCATCTGGGTCCATAGCGACTTCGAAGCCAAGGAAAAAGTGAAGAGGATACAGAACTTAAAAAACCAGGATATCAAGGTGCTAGTGGGAACAAAGCTGGTTTGCGAGGGCATTGACATAGCCGAGGTGCGACTGGTGCTTCTTGTGGGGTACGTGCCGCCAGTGTCGACATACATCCAGATGGCAGGACGTTTGAGAAAGGCGGGGAGGTGCGTGACACTCTGGAACAAACGGTCGTTACACAAAGATTCCATGCGTGTGCGGAACTACGCCAAGGCGATACGCGAATTCTACGGGTTAGAGGAGGAAGCTGGTGAGGAGATCGGAGGTGGGGAGACCGCAGGTGAGGAGATCGGAGGTGAGCCGAGTCTTGATGATGACGAAACTACAGGTGTAATGGGTCTTGGTGATGACGAAACTTCAGGTGGGATAGGTTCTCGTGATCAAGAAACTACCGGTGGTCTTGGCATTGCTGATGTACAGCCTGACAATAGACCGCTAAGAGATACATACGACAACACAAGTCAAATAATGAGCTGTGAAGATCCGACAACAGGTACAGCGGATAATGTTCGTGAGAACATTTCTTCTCTTGTATATCAAGAAACTCTCTCCTCTGCTAGTCCTTCCGCCTCTACCGATCCCATCTCGACCAGCGAAACTCTTCTCTCGCCTGCCCCCTTCGCGAGCACTCCAGAATCCCC